>CAKOAT010244043.1:312691-330624 GCA_932364175.1 Eruca vesicaria subsp. sativa | reverse complement strand
AGTTTAGAAACTTTATATATTTTAATTGCAAATATTTTACCAATTGCTTCTTTAAAAACATTAGGGAACTTGCTATACTCTACCAATCAAGCCCAGTGACACTCCATTTATTTTCCATCACTCGAACACTGAAAAGTAAAAAAATATATGAAATCAGATCCATTAAATTCTAAGATTTGATTTACATTTCTAATTAAAATTGTTTTTGATCATACGTATAGATAATTATATAAAGATTCCAAAATTATAAAATTTCAAATACATACAAAAACAATCATATGTAAATTTTAAATTTGTGAATATTAAAATTTTATATTTTAATTACATATATTCACCCTGCGCAAGGCGCATAAACAATCATATGTAAATTTTAAATTTGTGAATATTAAAATTTTATATTTTAATTACATATATTCACCCTGCGCAAGGCGCAGGTCTTATCCTAGTGATATAGTATAAACGTATTTATTACAATGTTTCTTCTTTAATATATTAGGAATTAGCAAAATAAATATTAAAACATAAGAAAATTTAAAGGGGTTGATATATTACAAAATGTGATAAGACTCCGAAGAGATTATTAGAGCTATCATCTCAAAGATTTGGTCGTTAAAATTCTGCGGAGTTCTCATGAACATCGATCTTTTTTAATTGTTTATCTCGTTTGTTGTTTTCTCCTTTACTCCGCGTTTTGGAAACACTGCTCCGAGTACTGTTGATAAATTTGCTCTGTTTTTTTATTTATTTATTTAAATTGCTCTGTTGAATTCTCCTACTACGTTGGTTTGTTCCTTTAGACTCCTCTATTTATGAAATTTGACGTTCAAAAACGGTACTCTAGCCGGTCCTATACTATAGTCTATTAGAATATACATTGAAAAGGCTGGGCAACAAAAAAACAAAAGTAGCAACTTCTGTATAAAGCGATGAAATTGAGAAGAGAATCTTCTTTTAAGAAAGACATGCATCGTACAATGATTAGAATAATAAAACTCTTAAAAACTGCAAAAGAAAATTACGAATTAAGGAAGAAAAGAAAATATAACAAAATGGATAATACATCCAAAAACATGACATCTAAAGTTACAACATTGGCTCTCATTGCAACATCTAACAAAATTATCATCTTTAATTCTCTTTTGCTCCTCTTTCACCTTTACTATTGATTGAAACGGTCCCTGAAAAATATCAATTAAAAAAACATTTTAATATAAATTTAATCCCCGAGCAAAGTAAGATAGTTCCTAGTCTTGGTCTTACTTATTAAAAATTACAAAATATATACAAAATGAATTACCAAAGAAAGTGGAAACAAGTCTACTTCAGCGGCATTATTGTATAACTTAGAAAAAGCTTCCATTGCTGAAGTCCCTTGGTGCATTGCATCTGAAGCATTCCATTCTGCTTGCAAAGTTATGCTCACTGCAACCAATCCTGATTCCAATAAATAATATCTATCAATTAAACTTCCAACATAGCATAAACTATGATGTATACGACTAATCAACATAAAACAGACTATCAACATAGTTATTTATAGAGACATATATATTAATATGGTACCTAGTGCAAATCCAGTCGCCGGATTTCCAGCTGGAGCGGCCAGTGTTGCCGGAGACTCTAGACCGCATAAGGTCGGTATCAAACATGGCGGGACCGCCGACGCCACCGCCGCCCCCACCGGTGGATTCGTCCTTGAAAGTACCGCATTTGAAGCAGGTGGAGCGGCTGGCGAAGTTGTGGGTCCCGCAGCTTCCCACGGTGCAGTACCAGTCACCTGGACGAACATCGGAACCGGTGGTGAATCCGAAAGCAGACATAGCTCTGCCGCCGAAACCACCAAAGTCTAAGCCACCAACTCCACCGGCTCCCAAACGTGAATCGCCGCATCGCTGGCAAGAGTCACGGCGCTGGAAGTTGAGGTGGGTGCATGATCTACAGTTCCAGTCTCCGGGTCTGCTCATCTTGGATCGGTTCTTTTATGCGTGCCCTTGTATTAATTTCTGTTACATGCACACCAAAGTTATATTCTAAAACATGCAAATAAAATTCAAAATTCTGTTAGATGATTTAATAAAATATTACCTGGTGTTTCTAACTCTTTAAAAAGCAAACAAAAATATATCGAAGTACCATGCAACTAATGGAAATGAATTTCTTATGTATTCAACTCTTCCTTTCGTTAAAGTTATAGCATTATTTGCCAATTGGTTGTGGTATAACCATATATTTGTGAGATCAATATCTAATTTGATCATATAGTTACGAACTAATATAGGAAAACAAGAGACTGACCTTGTTGGACTTGGACGCGATGTGATTCTCTGTCTAGTAAACAAAACAAGAGACGAGGCTTTGAGAGGGTGATGTGAAGTGGATGTGCTTAAATAGAACACAGAATAATAACTGGTGTATCGTTTTTAAAACAACATTTATTAATTAACTAACTATTACTTTTTTTGTTTTCGCACCCCAATTGAAACCTTTCGCAAAAGAAGAGAAAACGAAAATATATAAATAAATAATTTAAGTGAAAAAGATTCCGGCTGATATTGAGAAGCCTTGAAATTTTTAAATATGGATAATTGTTCGCCCATAGCTTTGAGTGTCTGTTGTATCTATTAGATTTCTAGATGATGCATGCACATGCAACTCTCTTTTTGTTCATAACTACATACACATTCAGTTTATTGACTGTTTATGGAAATTAAAATATTGTTGTTATAAGAAATTTTTACATGGTTAGAAAAATGTCCTATATTACGTATGCAAATTAACTTGACTATATATAACGTTAAAGAGAAACTCAACAAATTGATTTTTCACTCGGCATATTTTTGTCACTTCTGTATGTGATGTAGATAAGTATTTGGAATATTTCCAAATATCTTATAATTTATTTTAATAATTATTTAGATAATTATCTTTATTATTTTAGGGTTTTCTAGAGTTTTATGGTTTTCTTATATATAGCCGTTTAGGCTTAAGAGTTGTATGAAGTTTTTGATGATTAATAAAAGTTAAGAGATTTCTCTTTGTTCCTTGTTTTCGGTAGATCATTGGTGATCTCAACGAATTTAAGAAGACATTGATCTTAGGCATTCTTAGACTAAATNTATTATTTTAGGGTTTTCTAGAGTTTTATGGTTTTCTTATATATAGCCGTTTAGGCTTAAGAGTTGTATGAAGTTTTTGATGATTAATAAAAGTTAAGAGATTTCTCTTTGTTCCTTGTTTTCGGTAGATCATTGGTGATCTCAACGAATTTAAGAAGACATTGATCTTAGGCATTCTTAGACTAAATAAGATCCTTGTATTATCATAGTTTTCCGGATATTCTCAGAATCAACGGATCACTATTCCTATCCCTAGCAGCTTCCGCTACATCAGTTGGTATCAGAGCTGGCGTTTTGATTTCTTAGTCAAAACTCGATTCTGGAATCATGGAGAATTTGTTTCTTGAAAGTGAAAAAATCAGTTACATAGATATTATTGGTGATCCGGTTTATGATATCTACGAAGAAGATAATATGGACTTCATCAACTATCAATTACCAAGGGACATGATCATGGATCAAAGTCAAACTGTGATATCGAGAGAAGACGTCCACGGTGGCAGCCACCTCAACCCTATTAAAGAAGGTTTGTTCGTGAGAAGAATGGAGATAGTGGAGGTTTTGTCATCTTATACTAAAGGGCACGTGGAAGCAAAAATTCAATTCTTTGTGATGTGCTATAGTACGGTGGATTTGAAGATTAAGATTATGGTGGCAATGAATTATGTTCTTTTATTTGAAGAATATCATGTTTTGAAGAGTCGCAAAAGAATAAGATTGCATGTGAAGATTTCAAGTCTTGAAGGTTTTGGGATTGAAGACCACGGTTAAGATTCGGGACGAATCTTCTCCAATCCGGAGAGAATGATGTAGATAAGTATTTGGAATATTTCCAAATATCTTATAATTTATTTTAATAATTATTTAAATAATTATCTTTATTATTTTAGGGTTTTCTAGAGTTTTATGGTTTTCTTATATATAGCCGTTTAGGCTTAAGAGTTGTATGAAGTTTTTGATGATTAATAAAAGTTAAGAGATTTCTCTTTGTTCCTTGTTTTCGGTAGATCATTGGTGATCTCAACGAATTTAAGAAGACATTGATCTTAGGCATTCTTAGACTAAATNTATTATTTTAGGGTTTTCTAGAGTTTTATGGTTTTCTTATATATAGCCGTTTAGGCTTAAGAGTTGTATGAAGTTTTTGATGATTAATAAAAGTTAAGAGATTTCTCTTTGTTCCTTGTTTTCGGTAGATCATTGGTGATCTCAACGAATTTAAGAAGACATTGATCTTAGGCATTCTTAGACTAAATAAGATCCTTGTGATTATCATAGTTTTCCGGGTATTCTTAGAATCAACGGATAGTTCTATCCCCTAACGAATTTAAGAAGACATTGATCTTAGGCATTCTTAGACTAAATAAGATCCTTGTGATTATCATAGTTTTCCGGGTATTCTTAGAATCAACGGATAGTTCTATCCCCTAGAAGCTTCCGCTACATCATCAACGGATCACTATTCCTATCCCTAGCAGCTTCCGCTACATCAGTATGTCTATTGGTCACTTCATTTTCCATATGACAGTTCTAATTTAACACATTTAGTTTAATAAATAGATATTAATAAATCATAAAATAAAAGTACTTTGGCAAGAATCTTGGGTCAAAGCATAGTGTAGTTTTAAGTAAATTAAGAGTGACACGAAGCCAACAAACAACTCAAGGAGCCCACACCCAACTAAACAAAGAGATCTTGTTAGCCTCTTTCTCTACACAAAAGTTCTTTGACTCGTACCTTTCTAAACCCTCTCTGCTCTAATGCAATTCATAACTATATTTTTTTATATAAACTATATATATGTTATAAATTTATGACTATAGTTTCAACACCAGTGAAGCTCATCATTTAATTACCTATGAATAATAGTATTAATCCACGTAGCTGGTAGCTACTAGTTGAAGAGGTTACCTATAACAAATATTATTAGTAATATACACTTTAATGGTTACATGAGTAATAAAATTACAATAAAATTATAGATTTCAATAAATAAACTAATAGAATAAGTTATATAGAGTATACAAAAACAAAAGGAAGAAATAATCTAAAAATAGTTCTATATATTTCATGTTTTTGACATAGTACTGCAGTTCGCACAAAAAAAAAGACATAGTACTGCAGTAAGGAGATTGAACCTTTCTCTATCATGAAACTTGTTAACATACTTTGTATGATATTAACGGCCAACGGTGATAGATAGCGAAGGAAGCACATAAATAGTTGCCGACAATCATTCTTTGGAGAATATTAACCTTTTGATTTTGTGGAACTAATTTGCAACTACAATAATGACATATGTCGTTGTATATTCGTTTTACATCCTACTTTTTTCTTAACGTAAAATTAATATTACGAAGTACTCTACGGTTATGATAGGTTAACTCATTAACTTGCATACTATATATAAATCAGATATTTATTTTCACACACTCATATATACATAGTCATATAGACCGTGTGAATGAATTGTACGATCAAATTCTAGTTTGTATCGGACACTCGGTTAAAAAAAAAATAAAAGAAAAATGCTAACTGAAATTATACAAAGGTGTACATAGTCATATAACTATAAAGAGATGCTATTGAATAGAGAGAATCGATTCGGCATCTTGTACGTGGTATTGGCTTTTAGTTTATATAGAAAAAGGTGGCTTAATCTCTCAATTATATTATGGTAAGTCTCTTTCACTTATGCTTTAAGGAGGCAACTCAATCGACATCCGAGACACGAATAAAAATCTATATTACTTTGAATTTTGAATATTCACTATCTTTTGTGCTTCTTTTTCTTTTCATTAGATTTAATATTCATTTTCTCCTTTGCTTAGCGGCAACGTAACAAAATCTGTGAACTTCCAAAAACAGAATGATCACTGTAATGAATATTGATAAGCTGTACATTGGATGTTATGATTTGCCACATTAAAGTTGTGTTCCTACGAGCATCCTTTCTTTGTTCTACTTCGAATATGTATTGTTTTCTAAATCAAAACCTTGTTTAACAAAGCAAACGTGATGGTATTAAGACATAAATTTGAAGTAACATATGAGCATTCAAGAAAAACTGTAAATATAAAGCATAAAAAGGTGCTGAACAAACAAAATTTTCCACTTCTACGATTTCAAAGAGCATTTTTCTACGATTTTGAAAACGGTGTGAACAAAATGTACTATACAAATACGTGGACGAGATACAGAAATGCGAAACCCATACAAATATGATAATGAAAATTTTATAATTTAATTGTGGGTCAAAAAACATAAAAAGAGGGGAAAAGAAAAGATAAAGGGGAAATCAAAAGGGATGAAGCAAAATAGAGAATTTCAATAAAGATAATTTGGGTGATGGTGATGGAATAATTCTTCGATGTTTTCGTTTTGACCATCTTTACCTTTACTTCTCACTTTAATTTTCCTTTATTTCTCTAGCTGTTTATTCCCATATTTTTAAAATTAACAAAAACAAAGGAAAATTTAACAATCTTTAAATATAAATTAATTTCTATTATAGTTAATTCGATAAAAGAGGGAAATCTGCTAATATCTGGAGTCCATTCTCTTGGAGAAGAGTAAAGTGGGTAACAAAAAAAAGGAACTGAGATGATTCGATTCTCTTTGGGACTCCCATCCATGCATCACCTCTCAACCTATTTCATCTAAACATATTTTTTTGTCATTTTTTTGCTGAACTTTGTTTTTTTTTGTAATTTAATTACAATACTAACAATTGCTTATAAAATTAACAATCCATGATAAAACCTTTTTTCTATGGCCTCAAACGCTCACTGATTATCTTACACAACTTCAAAAGTTCATTCAGTAGGATTTTTATTTCAAAAGATATCATTCAATAGGATTTGAAAAAATAAAATATAAAAACATATAACTGTGATGGCTCACGGTGGTAGAGTGACTCTCGCCTTTCGGCACCAGAAGCGGGAGCAGAAGTTACAGCTACCTCTTGTTCATATTAGTATTTGTTTGTTCTCATGTTCACGTTTTTCCACACATTTTGCATGAGTATTAACTATCAAAGTGAAAATAAAAGATATCGTCTAGATCAGTTGGTAATTTTATTTGTAAAATAGATCGATAAAAACAACAAAATGGTGATTTAGTGGTAGGCGAGCTTTGGAATTTGCTAAGTAACCGGGTTCGAAGGCATCCCATTACATATTTTATGACCCATTTGAATATTCGGAATGAGGGTCCATCCGTGGGCTGTATCATCACTTTGGGGATTAGTGTGAGCATCTCCATGGGTTTGGGATACCCTAAGTTTAAAAATAAAAAAAAATCGATAAATAAACATGTTATGTGTGTAAAAATAACTAAAAATATGAATAGCTAATTTATATAAGACATAATTTTTTGGGTAGCCTTAAGTAAGAATGGTTCTAAGATAAAACAGTAAATAAGAAAGAGAGACTAACAATAAAGCAGGACGAACAGATAACTTATTGGACAACATTAATGGGTTAATAAATCATAGATTCATTTGGAGAATATTAAGCTCCGAAGGTGTTCTGATTATAAGCATGCTGGTTTGTTTGTGAGTATTATCGTTGAAGTACTCTTCATATGTTATTGGTGCCATTTGAGTTTTACCACATTCACTTGTGTTAATATATCCAACGTGTAAAATACATGAATGGTACTGGTATACTTTACAAGTTGCATGGTATCATCATTTGATTCAACGTGGCATGCATTTCATTGGCTAATTGTCACACATCTAGCAAGGCTAATTATATGTGGTGGTGAGTACGTAGTTCAAGGACTAACCTCGTAGATGCTCGTTTTTGGTGAATACTTTTATATAATCAATTTTGAATTCAGCAGACTAAAGAGTATTTTAATTGTACTCTATATCTAAGTGAAGTTTGATTGTTTGACACGGTCACGAACATGCATGTAACGGCCGATATAATGAACAAGTATGAACATAGCCATATTAATATTATAACATGCAGCGACGACAGCTACGGTGATGCCACGTAACAAGCAACTTCCAGTTAACCATGACGTGTCGCAACCGCAGAGGATAGCAAGTACAAGCTCGAGAAACCGCATACTAACTCTTGCAAAGTGCAACGCGTGTCTTCTATGCTAACACGTGCCTTGTTCTGGAACCGACCAAGACACACTACAAATGTTCCGAAGGATTGGAGAGACAATAGACACAGTTTCTCTACACAGCAACATACACTTTCATATTTTACGCATTTGAAGAAAAGAAAAAATGGCGTCTAACCAACAAAGCTACAAAGCTGGTGAAACCAGGGGCAAGACTCAGGTAATAAAAACACATATGTCACCATGTGTATACTATATAGATCTCGTTATATTTACAAATTTTAAAGATGATTTGGACCATTTGGTTGTGTAATAATAGGAGAAGACAGGACAAGCTATGGGAGCAATGAGGGACAAGGCTGAGGAAGGTAAGGACAAAACTTCCCAAACGGCCCAAACAGCCCAACAAAAGGCCCATGAGACGGCACAGTCCGCGAAAGACAAGACATCTCAAGCTGCCCAAAAGACTCAGCAAAAGGCTCAAGAAACGACTCAATCAGCAAAAGACAAGACATCTCAAGCTGCCCAGACGGCCCAAGACAAAGCCCGTGACACGAAGGACAAGACGGGGAGCTACATGTCCGAGACAGGAGAAGCCATAAAGCACAAGGCTCAAGACGCTGCTCAGTACACAAAGGAGACGGCTCAAGACGCGGCTCAGTACACGAAGGAGACTGCTGAATCTGGTAGAGACAAGACCGGTGGGTTTATAAGCCAGACTGGTGAACATGTGAAGCAGATGGCTATGGGTGCAGCTGATGCGGTGAAACACACTTTTGGGATGGCTACCGAGGAAGATGACAGGGAGCACTTTCCAGGCACAACTACTGGTACTACTCGGACCACTGATACAACTCACCAGACTTATCAGAGGAAGTAAAAACAATAAGAGAACTATATATGATTGTGTCGTCCTTTTGTTTCTATAATGTCGCATGTTTGGTCTTGTGAGTTTCTGTGTGTTTCTTTGTGTTTGTGGTTCTGTTTCGTTTCTTTCGTTCTGAACGGTGATCCTGGAGACTTCTAATTTCCAGCCAATAAGTTTAGAATTTGTTCCTGTCACACGTTTTGTATCGTCCAATTTGTATTTTTGTTATAATAAAAAGTTATCAATTCCATATATATTTTTGTCGTCCAATTCAAGCGCTAGTATTGTAATCAGTGTTGATGTTTAAACCGAATAAGTTCTTAGTTCTGTTAACTTAGAAAATTCAATTTCTATATATAGCTTTGATTTTTATGAGTTGCTAATTTTGTTTTCTCCCGATAAATATATTTTTAGATTTATAAATAACAACACGAATGGAAGCGGTGCGACTGAAAAGGCGATAAAAAAGGAGATCAAAAAACGATTGAAGATCGGAAACGACCGGCTTTGCATGTCAGTGTTGAAGCTACGGTTATAAAGATCTGAGTTTGTTACCCTAAGAAGGGCTTCAGTTTCTTCTACTTCAAAAGGTGCAGGTGATACTTTTAGAAGAGAAGCGTGGTTTTGTGTTTTCGAAGATTTGGGTTTTACAGAGTATTGGTGTGCGATTGAGAAATAGTAATAAATCCAAACTCTTATTCGTGTGATACTGATGTCGGCAGCGATGGATAAGGCCTTGATGGCCATGTCACTTGAAGAAGATGATGATGCACCGTTCGTCATGCCTGATCTACCGGAATATAGTTCGACGGAGAGAAACAAAAGGAGCTTAATTGGGAGACTTCTGAATCTTGATTATCAAAAAATGGCTGAATTTATCTTTGAGATGCCGCGGAAATGGCAGAAGCAAGGTCGTGTCCGAGGTATAGCTCTTTCACAAGAAAGATTTCAGTTCATTTTTGATAATGAACATGATCTTTTGGAAGTTCTTGAAAAAGGAGTTCACACTTATAATGAATGGGCGATTGTGGTTGAGAGATGGGAGGAAGTTCCGCCGCCTGATTCACTTCAATACCTACCAATCTGGGTTCAGATTAGAAATATTCCAATCAACTATCAGACAGAATTGGCGATTCAGGCGCTTGGAGATATTGTGGGTAAAGTTGTTGAAGTGGCTTTTGATCCTATGAAGGCTCGAAGCAATGTCTATGAAAGGGTAAAGGTGCGTTTTGATGTTTCAAGACCTCTAAGGAAAGAAAAAGTCATTGATCTACCAAAGGGTGGACAAACAAAAGTCTATTTCAACTATGAAAGGATACAAAAAAGATGTTATACCTGTCAAAGGTTAACTCATGACCAATCTGTGTGTCCAATCAATATTCAGAGGAGACAATTGGAAGCAGAAATAAGAAGATCAGGGGGTAGTGTAGTGAAGAAAAAATCAATTCCTCTACTGCTGGAATCTGATCCTTTATATGGTGTCTTAGAAGAAAACCAGGTAGGAATTGATCCGAACACAGGAAGACCAAGAATTGCTACAGAGGTGTTAGATGGAATGAGACAATATCTCTTAATTGCAAAAGGGGAAGAAAGGTTTATTAGAGAGGAAAGAGTGAAGTCATCTGTAAGAGAAGCTGAAAAAGATCCGGTTCTAAAAAAATCTGCGTTAAGTCTGGAACCAGTTCCGATGGTGACAAAAGATTTGCAGAAAGGTAAAGGGATAGTTTTTTGCTATACGGCAGAAGATTCTGAGAATCGTACAAAGGGTCCATGTCAGCAAGGTGAAAAATTGATGGCTTCAGCAATTAGAGCAAATCCCTTAATAGGATGGGGACCAGAGAATCAGAACAGAGGAGAAGTCCTATCTGGTATGTCTCAATCTTCCGATTCCTCATCTTCTGTGAGTGGTTCTACGGGTTCTAGGTTAAAGTCTTTTGACCTCAATCTATCCGGGACCTCCTCAAAGAAAATTAATATCAGGAAGAGACCAGGAAAGAACAAGAGGAAACGGAATGTTAATGTTGCAAAGGAGGATAATATTCAAATATCTCTAAAAGAAGGAGTACTGATAGGAAGTTTTGACAAAAGGAAAGCGATTGATCAGATGGGTGGAGTTTCCAAAGCTGTAAAGCAAATAACTCAAGAGGCGGTCCCGAAGGAGGGACTGTCCAAAGATCAATGAGCATTTTAGCTTGGAATTGTCGAGGACTGGGTCATCCCCAGGACTTGACAATCAATAGACTCATGGAAATACGTAAGAAATATTTCCCTGAGGTTCTATTTTTGATGGAAACAATGCATGGGAGAAATGTACTTGTAGATATTCAGGTCTGGTTAGGTTATAACCGTGTATATACTGTTAATCCGGTTGGGAGAAGTGGTGGTCTTGCTGTTTTCTGGAAGTGTGAGGTTGACGTTGAAGTTTTTTCTGCTGATAAGAATTTTGTTGATATCGGTGTACAGCTGGGGGAGAAATTTTTTTCAGTATCTTGTATATATGGGGACCCGAATGAAAGTAAAAGAAAATGGGTTTGGGAGAAAGTGTCAAGAGTTGGTTTGAGCAAAAGGGGTCCTTGGTGTATGATAGGGGATTTCAACGCTATTTGTGGAAATCATGAGAAGATTGGAGGACCTTCAAGAAGTGATGCAGTTTTTAAGAGTTTTAATGATATGTTAAAGACGTGCAAAATGAAAGAGCCTATGAGTAAGGGAGATCCGTTTACATGGGGAGGACGTAGAGGAGATCATTGGATTAGATGCAAGCTGGATCGTTGTTTTGGGAACAAAGTATGGTTTGATTTGTTCCCGAATGTTAATCAAGAGTTCTTGGAGAAAAGGGGGTCTGACCATAGACCAGTTTTGGTCAAACTTGAAAAGAATGGTGGAAGGAGGAAAGGAAGATTCAGATTTGACAAAAACTTGCTTGCTCTACCACATTTGAAGGAGAAAATAGTTGAGTCTTGGAGTGATCAACGAGGTTTTCTGAATTCGAGTGTATTAGCTAGAATTAAAAGATGCAGAAATGGAATTAGTAATTGGAAGAAAAGTTTTGAGCTGAATGCAAAAGGAAAAATCTTGCGAATTCAAAATGACTTGGAAGTTGAAGAATCTGGATGCTTTCCCTGTAATGATAAAATCTCAAGACTCAAGATTGAGCTAGTGAAAGCAAATAGAGAGGAGGAATCATTTTGGAAGCAAAGAAGCAAGGATAGATGGTTAAAATGTGGAGACAGAAACACAAAAGCTTTCCACGCGTCAGTCCAAATGGCAAGAGGTCGTAACGGTGTGGATCTGTTGGAAGATAAGAATGGCTTGCCGTTTAGGGACGAGACTGCAAAAGGAGAAATTGCCTTATCTTACTTTCAAGATTTGTTCTCTTCTACAAATCCGAATGATTTTAGGGATTTTTTTGAAGGCTTCTCTCCAAGAGTCACTGATCAGATGAATACAGATCTATTGTCAGAAGTTTCTGAAGATGAAATCAGAGAAGCAGTGTTCTCAATTAAAGCTTCTAGTGCTCCGGGACCTGACGGAATGAGTGCTCTATTTTTTCAAAGATTTTGGAAGGAAATTGGTGCACAAGTGAGTAAAGAAGTTCATGAGTTCTTCAATCAAGGGAGCTTTGATAAGGAATGGAACTTTACTCATCTTTGTCTCATTCCTAAAATAGTAAAACCTTCGAAGATGACAGATTTGAGACCCATAAGCCTATGCTCTGTTTTCTATAAAATCATTGCGAAAATCATGGTCAGAAGGATGCAACCATTGCTACCACTGATTGTTTCTCCCAATCAATCTGCCTTTGTATCTGAAAGGAATATCTCGGATAATATTTTAGTAGCGCATGAAGTTGTCCATGGTTTACGGACCTTCAAACCTGTAGCTTCTCAGTTCATGGCGATCAAATCCGATATGTCAAAAGCATATGATAGAATTGAGTGGGAGTATCTTAGGGCGTTGCTTACAGCTTTGGGGTTCCATCAGAAATGGGTGGAGCTTACTTTGTTTTGCGTATCTTCTGTGTCATACTCGGTCTTAATCAACGATCATCCTCATGGCTTGATTAATCCCCAAAGAGGATTGCGACAAGGTGATCCAATGTCTCCAGCCTTGTTTGTTCTTTGTGCGGAAGGATTATCCCATCTTTTGAGGAAAGCAGAAGAAGCTGGATGTCTAAGTGGGATTAAATTCTCTGATCAAGGTCTGTCTGTTAGTCATTTGCTATTTGCCGATGATAGCTTATTCATGTGTAAGGCTGAGTATGATCAAGCGACTGCGCTACAAGAGGTTTTGAAAATTTATGGACATGCCACAGGTCAAGTTATAAATTTGCAGAAATCTTCGATTACTTTTGGCTCGGAGATAAAAGAAGAAGTGAAAGATGGCATTCGACAAATTTTTGGAATTTATAATGAAGGAGGAGCGGGGACTTACCTTGGTTTGCCTGAATGCTTCAGTGGATCTAAGGTTGAACTCTTTAACTTTATCAAGGATAAGTTAAAGAGTAGACTCTCTGGCTGGTTTGCAAGATCTTTATCACTAGGAGGAAAAGAAGTGCTTCTCAAAGCTGTGGCGTTGGCCTTCCCTGTTTATGCGATGGGTTGTTTTAAGTTGCCAAAAACAACCATTGCTAATTTAACAAGTGCTATGTCATGCTTCTGGTGGAATTCTGTGGAGCATAAAGATAAAATCCATTGGATTAAATGGGAAACTCTTTGTTTACCAAAAAATCTTGGTGGGTTGGGTTTTAAAGACTTGGAAAGCTTCAATCAAGCGTTGCTAGCAAAACAGGCTTGGAAAGTCCTTCAGAATCCGAACTCTCTTTTTGCTCAGGTTTTGAAAAGCAGATATTTTGAAAACAGAGAATTTCTGGAAGCTGAGCTTGGAAGTAGACCTTCATATGGCTGGAGAAGCCTTCTCCATGGAAGATCTCTGCTGAGGAAAGGGATGAGGAAAGAAATAGGGAATGGGAGGTCTCTCAAGGTTTGGATTGATCCGTGGTGTGACTTTGGTGGGAGGTGGAATCCTTGGATGAAGAACCCAATTGTTAACCTTGAGTTAAAGGTTAGCGACCTTCTAAATCATGAAACAGGTGAATGGAACAAAGAAGTTTTGGAGGAAAATTTTTTCCCTGCAGATGTGGAACAAATTGTTAAACTTAAAGCTGCAGTGGGATGTGAAGATTTCTGGTGTTGGAAGCATAACAGAAGTGGTGATTACTCTGTCAGATCAGGTAACTGGTTGGCTACTAGATCTAATTTGAGTAAAGAGTTTCAAGAAGCTGGAATGCAACCTTCCATAAACAGTTTGAAGGAGGAGATATGGAACTCCCTCACTGCTCCAAAAATCCAAGCTTTCATGTGGAGAACTTTATCAAATGCTATTCCAGTGGCAAGCAATCTGGTAACGAGAGGTATGAAAGTTGAGATGCTTTGCCAACACTGTGGTTTGCAGGACGAAACCCCAAATCATGTTCTGTTTACGTGTGAAGTGGCTAGACAAGTGTGGGCTTTATCCAATTTTCCTTCGCCTCAAAATGGTTTCCACAAGGACTCTGTGTTTGTGAATTTCAGTTACCTTTTTCAAATGAGTAAAAACATTCGCGTTCCAGTGGAGATTAGAAGATGTTACCCATGGGTGCTGTGGCTAATTTGGAAGAATAGAAACAAATTTATTTTTGAAGCAAAGGAGCAAAGGGCAGAAGAAATTGTAGACAATATTTATGATGAAGCTTCATCATGGTTTGTGGCCCAACAGCTGGATAGAGAAGGAGAACAAAGAGAGGAGGAGACGATGAGATCCCATAAGAATAGATGGAATAAACCTCCTCATAATTGGGTTAAATGTAATTATGGTGTGAAGTGGTTGAAGAAAGAAAAGGTTGCAGGTGTTGCTTGGATTATTAGGGACAGTTATGGTGAATCCCTGTTGCATAGTAGAAGATCTTTTGTTGGAATTTCAACATTGGAGGAAGCAAAGGAAAAAGCGTTAGAGTGGACTCTTGACTGTATGATTACACATCGTGTTGACAGAGTTATAATTGCAGGTGAAGATGCTGTACTCATGAAAGTCATTGAGAGACCAAAAGCATGGCCTTCCTTTACTTCCATCTCCCAGAAGTTGCAAATCCTTTTGTGCAAGTTTAGTTGCTGGAAAAGCAAAGTTGAATCAAGAAGTGCTAATAGATGTGCCTTTCTCATTGCTGATAGTGCTGTGATGGATCGTTGGTACCAATCATACGTAGCTAGAGGTGCCCCTTTTTGGATCTCAAGCCTGCTATCTTCTGAGAAAGTCTAACATCTATGGTGTAGCTTTTGTGTAGTTTAGAATCGTTTTGGGTAAAAGGAGTTTATATTGATCCTTTTGTTGTAACTTGGATTATGTAACTCGGTTGCGTAACTCTCGAAATATATACATATATATACTTTTGAGGAAAAAAAAAAAAAAATAACAACACGACTAACATGAAACGAACTCTATTTTGTGTCCCATTTTTTATATTCTTGTAGTATATATTGTCATTTCATCAAGGATTTTAACCTTAATAGTATAGTTCTCCAATATTCATAATCTTTTTTGAAAGAATATTAAATTATTCATATAAAAATCTTTGTATAACTTGTGTGACTCTGTTTCCTAAGTTTGAATTAAGAAAAGTTTAAAAGCTGAAAAAGAAACAAAGAAACCCACCCATTATATATATATAAAAGATGTTCTACACATTGTATAAATAGCTATAGATTCTTTTGGAGTTCAGCGTGAGCCCTCAAGACCAAGCCTTGAGGCAAGCCAGTGAACAACCTCTTCCATTTCTTTCGGAACCGTATAGTGACCAAGCCTACACAAAGACAATAATTAAACCTCAGAATCTCAGACCACAAAACAGTAAAGCAAACTAGACAAAACTTTAGTATATTAGTTATAACATCTACCCTTCATATGCCTTAAACACAACTTGTCTGAATCCAGCCATGGCAAGTGAATGCGCAGATTTTTCTCCAAATCTGTAAGGAACTACATCATCCGCTGCAATAGAAAAAATCAGATTCTATCAGGTTGTTTTTATCTTGAAACAGTGAATAGAACTTTATATTATTAGAATGTTGGGTACACATACAAGTTCCATGGGCAAGTATGACTGGTACTGATGCAGCACGCCTTGCAGCTTCATTTGAAATTTCTATTTTGCTACGTAAGCTCCTGCATTGTCATGTTACATGTTCAATCTCTAGTCTGAAGATGCAAGTGGAGCTTGTAGATGTTAATGGGACTAACTAGGCGACAAAGTCACTGATGCTTGAGGCATTAGTCGTTACTACATAAGGCATGCGGAGTGGTGGGTTACCATGTGGATGCAAGATGCTGAGCTGGCGTGGGATAAACTTGAGGAGCAAGTTTATACCGTGGAGAAAAGGCAAGAGATAAACTTGGAGAGCAAGTTTATGCCTTGAGGAATAAGTACAAATCCAAGAAAAGGAAAGTGTACTTATTAATATGGAAGTTGTCCATATATCCACGTTGCCTTGGAGACTAGGGTTTCAGGAACGTGGAGATCACTATAAAAGAGCTATGGAGTCGTGTGTATTCCATAAGACACTTGGGCCTTTTATTATAGAGGAAGGGTGAAAATCCCTTAGGGTGTTCTTGGGTCGTGCCGAAGCAGTTGCTGAGGTACTGACGATGGAGAGACAAGTTTGGGTAGATTAGGAATCTTTCAGTAGCAGCTGTTAGGGTGTTAACAGGCTGTGTAAAG
This sequence comes from Eruca vesicaria subsp. sativa, assembly GCA_932364175.1. Lineage (NCBI taxonomy): Eukaryota > Viridiplantae > Streptophyta > Magnoliopsida > Brassicales > Brassicaceae > Eruca > Eruca vesicaria. The sequence goes on along the minus strand of CAKOAT010244043.1, from coordinate 313,807 downwards.
CTGATAAGCAAGTCTTGTAATAGATTGTTTAAAGATGATTTCTAATAAAGCAAAGGTGTTGCTTGTATCTATTTTGTCTCTTGATTTATCTTCTGGATTACCTTATTGTGGTGTCATCTTTGCACTTACTATTGGTATCAGAGCGGGTCACCTAAGTTACTAGTGTGATCCTGAAGGTGAAGATGTACACGGTTGTTTGCAGAAGACAATCTTGTTGGTTGATGGCCAGTTTGGTCATGAGAAGGCGCGCTTGAAGTTGTTGGTTCGAGGAATCAATGAGGGTGCGTGGATAGCTGTGAAGACTGCATGGGAGGAGCCTACGGTGGTCACAGCAGAGGGGAAGAATTCCAGTCGAAGGAGCCAAGACAAGGCAAGGAGCTGTTCGAGAAGTAGTTCGGCGGATGCGTCAGAGGCTGATGCAGTACTCATGAAGGAGCAGGTGGTGTGTCTGTGAAAGAAGGCTTGACATCTAAGCATCTATGTTTTAGCTTAGTATGCAATCAAGCAGGGGGAGAAGTGATGACGTTCTGGTCCAAGGAGTGCATATCTCGTGGGGGAGAAAAGCATGGTGATGGACGTCCTGATGTAGATGGTGCATATCTCGTGGGGGAGAAGAGCATATCTATGTATGAAGATGAAGATAGTGCAAGTCTCGTGGGGGAGAATTGCATATCGAGTGTGAAAGTTTCCAGGTGGGGGAACGTGGTTGTTGAACCAGAAGAGTATTGTGCTTGATTGGCACACAAAGCTAAAAGGGGGAGATTGAAGATGCAAGTGAAGCTTGTAGATGTCAATGGTCTTCCGTGACTAACTAGGCGACGAAGTCACTGATGCTGGAGGCATTAGTCGTTACTACATAAGGCATGCAGAGTGGTGGGTTACCATGTGGATGCAAGATGCTGAGCTGGCGTGGGATAAACTTGAGGAGCAAGTTTATACCGTGGAGAAAAGGCAAGAGATAAACTTGGAGAGCAAGTTTATGCCTTGAGGAATAAGTACAAATCCAAGAAAAGGAAAGTGTACTTATTAATATGGAAGTTGTCCATATATCCATGTTGCCTTGGAGACTAGGGTTTCAGGAACGTGGAGATCACTATAAAAGAGCTATGGAGTCGT
>CAKOAT010244043.1:271024-312591 GCA_932364175.1 Eruca vesicaria subsp. sativa | reverse complement strand
CTGTTAGGGTGTTAACAGGCTGTGTAAAGCTGATAAGCAAGTCTTGTAATAGATTGTTTAAAGATGATTTCTAATAAAGCAAAGGTGTTGCTTGTATCTATTTTGTCTCTTGATTTATCTTCTGCATTACCTTATTGTGGTGTCATCTTTGCACTTACATAGTCTTCTGTATTAACTAGTGTGACATTATGCCCCAAAAAATATACCTCCAACTAGGAAGCCAACCACTGAGTCCTACAGTAGCTCATATATTTATAGTATAAGGATGTCCTGTTCCATAACGTCCAAAGCGTAGCACGTCGTGGAGTATAGAGCTATTGCTGCACCCATACTGAAACCTCCTACCCCAACTTTGACTGAGACAAACCACAAAGAACATTTTAAGTTAAGATAGAGATTATGATGGAATGTATCAAGGGCGGTGCTAGAGTCATGAATATACTATCTGTGGGTTCGCTTGATAAGAGGTTAGCAATGTGTGAAGCTGAAGCATCTAATCCTTCAATATCATCATGAAGATCCTCAGATATTTCACCCACGTCAAACCCTGAGAAACAAAAAAGTTTGATTTATATCGTTTAGCCACCTGCTTTGAGGGAATGTTTTCTTGGGAATTAGAGAAGCTTGGAAGTTGGATGATCTTACAGGCAGTGCAAGGGAATCCACCTAGAAGCGAAACAGGACGAGAGGGAGCAGTTGGGCAAATCCATTTTACCTGTTTTTATCAGAAATCATTCAGTGAGAGCTCTAAGTACTACAGAAAATTACTTCCAAGTGTGTTGTGTTCATGGAACCTTACGTTTGGAAGAGGCATGCTCTCTAGGAGCTGAGACGAGCTGCAGAGAGAACATAGACAAATTGAGAAGCATGGTGAGATTAATCATTTCTTTATGACTTGACTCAAGAAATAGGCATGATCATAACAAGGGAAGTGTGAGAGAGAACATTATATTACCTTGAGCCATTATCACCAAGACCATGCAACCAAACAATAGTAGCTTGGTGCTTTCCTTTAGGCCTCACAACATAAGTCCTTCCAAACTCATATCCCCTTGCACTTCTACTACCTACAAGGATATTGCAAGAAACATATTTAAGAAGAGCAATCACAAAACAGAATTACTACAAGCACACATTGTCAGTAACACACACTTCATAACTCAACAGCAAACACTGTAAAGTTAGAGCAAACAAGAAGAAGAAACAAACCAGAACCCATGCTTTGATTAGAATAGCTCATTCTTTTTTCACTACAATTATGGAGAGTTGTAGTGACTTTTGTTAGAGAGATTTCAAATGGCACAAACACAAGCAATGATGTAAAATATAAGAGACTGTAAGGGAAGGGAAATGTGTATTTATAGGGAAAGTTGGAGGTGATATTGAGAGAGGGAATAAAGTATTTATTCATTACTCGCTTCGTGTGGGGGAAGCGACAAACCAAAAAAGCATTTGATTTTTCATTACTCGCTTCTGTTAGGCACTGTTTTTATGAGTGGCCTACTACACTATGATAATCTCGGAATGAACCTGACCGTCCGAGCAATGCAACTTTCATGTACCATATACACCCAAAAGGCAAAAACTATATATTTATATATTTGAAGCTAATGTAGAGGGTCCTATATTCTGATTACAACTTTACATATTGAAATGAAAATCTTTGTCAAAACATATTGAGATGAAAGTTTCTATAAGTATAAATAAAAAAGATCATGCTAAATTTTAAAACCCAAAAAAAGGAAGAGCAAGTGAACACTGAACAACGGACATGGCTACATGGGATATTGAAAACGTTACGCAGCATACGCGTAACAATTGCCTTTTTTCCCCTTTTCTATTTCTACCACAAAGATCTCTAATATGTTATGGAATGATTATTATTTATATCGTGAAGAAAAATATCAGCTGTTGGCACTTGGTAGACCTAGGTATTTTACCCGATATTCGAACCGACTCAAAAACCCAAACCAAAATGGTAAAATATTCGAACGTGTATTAAGTTGAGAGTGATTAGATATCTGAATTCGAACATATAATATCTGAATTCGAACAGATAATATCTGAATCCGAAAAAATATCTGAATAAACGAACATATGCATATTTAGCCTTACTTTTTTAGTTTATTTTTATTCAAAATATTTATATTGATGATGTATGTGACTCAAGATTGGCTAATATACATATAATTACTGACAAAATGATTTTCTACTCACTAAAAAGCATATCACAATTTTTATGTTATGAAGTTAGCAAAAGTTGTATCCAAAATCTCCAAACAACATCCATAGTACACTCTATTTTCATAGTTTTTTCCACCTATTGTACTGATGTATTTTTTCCGAAAAAAAGTACTGATGTATTTTTTCTTATTGACGTACTTGGTAGTGAGGGTAAGCTGTGTTGAAAACTAGACAATGGTGATTCAGGGTCTTAGGGCATCTCCAACCCAACTCCATTTTTTACTTCAAAATAGAGTAAAAGAGATTATGGAGTAAAAAATGTTCCAACCCCACTTCATTTCTTATTCCAGAATGAGATTTACTCCATAAATGGAGTAATCTATTTTTGTTTGTTCACTACTCCATTATGGAGTTACAAATAGAGTGAGGTTGGAACATTTTTACTCCATAATCACTTTTACTCCATTTTGGAGGAAAAAATGGAGCTTTACATTGGAGATGCTCTTAGAACATCTACATTAAAGACGCAAGAGAGAGGTTCACACGATTTTCAAGGAAAAAAAATAATAAAATGAGACAATATTGGTGAACTCAAATCAGAAAAACTCTCTGGCGTGAACCAGTTCACTACTTTTTGCGTGGACTCCACGCCACGTGGCGACCCACGATTGGTCGACTAATTTTTTTTTTTAAACAAATAAAAACAAAACAAAAAATAATAATAAAAAATTTATGAACCCTGTCGGCAGTTCATAAATGTAGATGCTCTTAGGTAGAAACGGAATATTGAACCCAACGTTTTTTCTTCATGATATTTGTTTCTTTTTCATTTTTATCAAATTAGACTTTTGAGATTTATTAGAACATATTTCTAGGGAATTTTTCCGATAGCACTGTCCTTTCTAGTACTTTATAGCTAGTTAGGTTTTAGTTTCACAGGGTGGTATATTAATAGGAAAGGTGGAAATGTGAAACCAAATCAATGAACAATGTTGGAACAAAATCGTTTATTCGATGATATATTTAATTGAACTGTGTGGTCGTTCACAAGGAATCAAGGACAAAATTTAAACATCCAATATGATAAGACATTAAACCATTATAATAAAAAAAGGTGAATATATAATAACCAAAAAGGCAAGAGTTATTCTGATTCAAGAGCTCTTACAAAAGTAAACAACGGTCGTGAGAGTTTTGGCATCTTGACAACTTCCGATACCGAAATGTTATGTTCTAATAGGTTCAAAAACATTTTCAACTGTGTTACACCAGCGGCATATATATATTTTTATTCCAATCATAAAAAAATCTAAAAATGTTTCAAGAAAGTGAATTCAAATCAGAAAGCAAAACTCACGGCCAGAGTCAGTGGTGGTGGTCATGGTCTTCATCACCGTGACCATCGGGAGGTCCACCAGGACCAACCACTTCAAGCTGCAAAACATAAACATAACCAATTCAACAGTTGTGCTAATCCTTTTACAAATTCGTTTATTTAATACCATTTAAGAGCAATCTGATACGGTTGTGAGCTTACCTCAAAGTACTGAGTGCAAACAGGGCATTCAAAGGACTTTCCTTTCTCCAGCCAAAACCACACAACGTCGTGTTCATCCTCTGCAGCAATTCAGACCAAATCAAATGGTTAACAGATATTATCAAATTCACCTAAACAGATAATAATTAACAATACATTTTATGACACTAGAGAGTGAGGAAGGATGAAATTTACCTCCTTCGCCACCAGGGCATCCCACAATCCGCTTGTCATAATAGGACTTTACAATAGCAGGAGCTTCCTAAGGTAAAACAATAAGATGAAAAAATAGTCATCAACTGATAACCAAACGGGAATAAATGTTGCTCACTAGAGAGTTACAACGACACGAGAAAAATGAAATGATCAAATGTCTCAACTGTGCTATAAGTTTAATACAGCATGCGGAATTCAGACTAGTCATAATAACCCTATGATATCGTGAGATTCAACAAACCTTGGTTCCAAAAGGACCTTCAGGGAAGTCAATGTCAAGCAGCCTCCTCCCCTATCCCCAACAAAAAAGAAAAAATAAAAACAATGACACGGAGCGTGTTATCAAGCAGAAAGAGTAGTAAGGTGACAGTGATGATCACAAATAAACACACATTTGCAACATAATCATATACATATGTTGAAAAAAGAAGAATAGAGACTCAAAGAATAGAAATCACCTCGAGTTCAGCTTCAAGCTCTTCCTTCTCATGACCAGTAGCAATGGGCATTACATCCTCTACCTTCTTCGCAGGGGTCCCTACTACAGAGTACAACACATATCAGATATATGAGTATTTAATTAAACCAATCTACTTGGTTCATTAAGGCAAACGCATTAATCATCTCTAAGTATACAACGAGAATTGAATCTAAATCAATCGTAAGCTGAGATCTGAAAAACAAACTGTAGCAACGATGTGTCACCTGATTCGGAGCTGAAATGGCGAGGGATGACGGAAGAAGCAGAAGAAGAAGCAGAAATGGCTGATCGATTGGCAGCGAAATAGAAACCAATAGGTTTCGCGGTGGCGGTTATCGATCGACGAGGATGAGAAGCGGCGGCGACATCAGAGGCTAGGGTTTTGAGACCGGAGGAGACGATTCTTCTCCACATGGTGTGACGAACGATGACTCAACAAGAGACGATTCTGATATTCCCCTGGGTGGAAAAATAGAGATTCCAATTCGTACGTGCGAATATTAGGCACGTGTGATGTACAGTAGCACCGTTTCGAACACAGAACCTTTAACCAGATGTCTCGATTGTGTTAGCGTTTAACTTGTTTATGGAGTTAACACTTTCTTGGTGGTGGAAGCATAAGAATTGATGTCTCACATTCTTCTTAACCATTACTATGATTGACAAAGTAAACGTTTTGCAATCAAGATGGTTCTGTTAATGACAATATATACGTTAATCTCATGAAATATTGTGGCACAGTAGACTAGTAAGAAGAGGGTCTGAACATTCTGATCAAAAGGCAAAGACCGATTTTGATTCAAGGGTTGTTACAAAAACAGAAACCATGGTCATTAGAGTTCTGGCACTTAGAAACTCTGATACCTGAGTGTTGTTTCAGAAGGATCGAAAACATTTTCAACTGCTGTTTCACCAACGGTGGAATTTTTTTTATTCCAACAAAAAATATGTGAAAGAAAAAAAAAACTGAAAACAAAATGTAAATCTCGCGGCAAAGTGAGACAGTCGGAATCAGTGGTGGTGTTCATCGTCTTCATCGCCGTGACCATCGGGAGGTCCACCAGGACCAACCACTTCCAGCTGCAACACATACATTTTAACCAACTCAATACACATTTTACTAATTCGTCTGGCCTATGAGTATGAGATTAAACTCTATTCGATTTGTTTACAATTTAGAGCATCTGAAACGAGTTTAACTTACCTCAAAGTACTGAGTGCAAACCGGACATTCAAAAGACTTTCCTTTCTCCAGCCAAAACCACACAACATCGTGCTCCTCCTCTGCATTTTTCAGGAGTTATAAAGATCAGACACACCGTTGGTAGATAATATGTACACTGGTTTGTTAAATACATGTACGAAATATTCAATAAAAGACAACAAATAATGACAAAAACACTTTTGAGTATACGAGGTGAACTTACCGCCTTCACCACCAGGGCATCCCACAATTCGCTTGTCATAGTACGACTTTACAATAGCAGGAGCTTCCTAAGGAAACACACAATTTGGAATCAACAACATGACAAAATTGGTTCACAAAAGCCAGCCAAAAGAGCTCACTTGAGAGATAAAATGACATGAGACAATGAAAATATCAAAAGTCTACAGCATGCGAAATTCAGCACTCATACAGCCATACTCCTATATGGCTTTTAGCAGCGCAGAAAAAAGATACTTAAGAACTGAGAAATGAATAACAATGGTCTACAGACACATGCACATGTTGTATGTGACATAAGTATCATAGACAGTGGACCAAGGTAAACTGACAAACACAATTTAGAGACTTGTTGAACTCACCAGACCCCACATACAATTCAAATTCAAATCCATAATAGAGCTTTATTACAGGGAACTAATATCACAAGCTCAAAATAAAATAAAAAACTGGGAAATATAACCAGAGTAAAATCAAGAGAAGTTCGGTGTGACAATTAGACAAGAGGTCCAAATAGACATAACAGAAGTGATTGCTGCATGCCAAGATAATGGTATAATACGGATAAAAACAAAGTATGGAAGTTGATCCATATGTGTCAATAAAAAAAAAAAACTGAACACAACTCAATTTGGATGAAGACATACGTATCAGGAAATATTTGATCCGCTTACTAAAAGTAACCGAAACAGCTACATGTGAATATAATATAAATCCATTTACAATACTCGAGTTAAGTGTCCTAAGTTAAACAGGTTTGCTTTCGTTATACTTATACCACAGTTTCTGGTGATGCCTAATTGCCTAGAAACAATGATGTGTAAACTCCGCGGTGAGAATCTAATTAACATATTCAAAGTGAGTCTTACAACCTATCTCAGGTAATAGAAATCAAACTAACCTTAGTTCCAAAAGGACCTTCGGGGAAGTCAATGTCAAGCAGCCTCCTCCCCTGCCCCCAAGAAAAAAAATGAAAAAGTTAAAACTTGATTAACTCCAACTGAAGATTCCAATCAAGCAGAGATATAAACAGTCCATCATGATGCCAAAACTTCATTCATGTGTAACAAATAGAGTCACAGGTGAAGTTGCAGTAAGGTACATTTGTATAACAGGGCCATACTCATATACATATGTTAAAATGCATATAACAGACAATAAAAACGAGCAATCACCTCAAGTTCAGCTTCAAGCTCCTCCTTCTCATGCCCAGTTGCAATGGGCATCACATCCTCCACCTTCTTCTTCTCTACTGCAAATTCAAAGGGTTATAACTGTCAATCACCACCATCCTCTTGCACAGTTTCAATAGAATCATATATACACTACTCTAAATCCGTAAAATGGGAATTCTATAAACGAAACATACGATTAAACGGCGAGAATTGGATCTAAATCAAACCATACGTAGAATCCCAAACCGAGATCTGAATCCGAAACAACTATAAGCAACGATTTAAGACCTGATTCCGAGCTGAAATGACGAGGGATGAAGGAAGAAGAAGCAGAAACGGCTGATCGATCGGCAGATAGATAGAAGCCTGCCGGTCTCGCGGCGGCGGCTATCGATCGAGGAGGATGAGAAGCGACGGCGACATCGGCGGCTAGGGTTTTGAGACCAGATGAGACGATTCTTCTCCACATCTTGATGGTGACTCAGGGGGGTTTCGAGTAGAGATTGTTTGTGTTGTGATCTCAGGTCACACCTGCGACAATTAGCCAAACCTCTTCACCGATTCGAACCTTTTTTAGTGGAGAGATTAGAGATTGCTAATTCCAAATTGGTCACTCCTACTTGCTTAACTCGCACGTGAGAAACTAGACGTTACACACGTGTCAAACTGTACTTTACACTTGTAATGAGGAAATGATTAGTGGGTTTTATGTAAGAAGATAAACATGTTAATCAAATATTAGCCCAAGTAAATCCTATATGTTAATGGGTTCAGGCTTCCGTAACTCTTGACAATGAATGAAGATGCAAATACTCATTTTGTATGCACTTTTTTTTTTTACGAATTGAAACTCTTTTTTTTTTTTGCTAAATGAGTTGAAGCATTATTTGATATGACGTTTACGAATACGTAAACAAAACTGATGATGAAAAGAAAAACTGATTATAAGACTCCCTAATTTTCTTTGAAAAATAATTGAATAATATGTCCAATGAATACAAGACTCCCTCATTTTCTTTAAAAAAATAATTGAATAATATGTCCAATGAATACAAGACTCCCTCATTTTCTTTAAAAAAATAATTGAATAATATGTCCAATGAATACAAGACTCCCTCATTTTCTTTAAAAAAATAATTGAATAATATGTCCAATGAATACAGACGTCTACTTGGACATAATCAAAATGGAAAAAAAAATCCAAAAATAAATATCGCAATATACATAAACAAAAAAAATAGGCAAAAAGTGCAACAGATGGAGACATTGCCCAATTGGCAAAAAAAGAAAACGCTGCTCAGCTCCACGCCATCAATCTTATCCACATCTACTAAAAGAAACAACAATAATCCACTACCCTCATCTCCACCCTAGTTATCGTGGTGCAACTAGCTTTCAACGTTGTACATTCTTCCCGAAAATACCCCTCCGTTGCGCAACCCACACTATAAATACCTAATCCATTTTATCTAAATTTAATAACCAATCCACATTCTTTATCTCCTTCCCCAAATAATCAAACACTCTTTACGTTTTCTGATTAATCTCACGATCCATTACAATGGCTACAATCATCTCCTGCTCCGCTCTCCCTTCGATCCGTGCCTCTTCCGGAAAACCGGATCAGACCGGAAAGAAACCCGGTTCATGGTGGGCTCCTCTCTTCGGCTGGTCATCGGAACCAGATTACGTGAATAACAACAACAGCAATAACAGCTCCTCCGTGAATCTGGAATCAGATCTGGATAAAACTACGCGAAGGTGTCTCACGGAGGAGAAGGCTAAGCAACTCCGCATGAAAATTGCACAAGTCTCCACGTTCCACGAAGTCATGTATCATTCCGCGATCGCGTCACGGCTCGCGTCTGACGTGTCCGTCCGGGTCAACGAGTAAACCGGATCGGATCATGGATAAATAATACTCCCTCCGTTTTATATTAAATGTTGTTGTAGAGAATTTTTTGTGTTACAAAATAAGTGTCGTTTTCGGTTTTCAATGTAAAATTTATTAATTTTATTATGTAATTTGTTTTTCTATTGGTTAAAATATGGTTAGGTGTGTGGGTAATTGTGTTTTTATATAGAAAATATGTAAAATTAATTGTTTCCTTAATCCGTGTGCATAGCTGTAGAGTGACACTTATATTAAAACAGAGGGAGTAAAATAATAATCCCTCGAACTAAAATGTCTTTTTCGATCAACAACCTCTTTTGATCGATGGTACTCCATAACCGTTGGATTGCGTATCGTCGTTTGTGTTTGTACGGTCTAGATCGTGCGGGATGTTGTTTCTTGTTAACCGTTGGATTGTTAATTAGTTTTAGCTTTATTTCGACAGATATATACATATATAATGGTGACCGTTGGATTTCTAGTGGAATTTCTAACAGGTGTAACGAATGGTTCATGTGTGTTACCCAAAAACGATCTAATTATCATCCGAACTATTATTAGTAGCTTGGATCTTTAAAGTATCAATGTGGTTATAAAATTGTATCATAATAGGTTCATATTCCGATGATTTAGATTTTTTTATGTTGAACCGGAGAGGCAATATGTGGAGAAGCTATAAGCAAACCGAATTGAATAAGTTGAGCAGAGAGCGAGAACCGGTTAAAAGTATTATGGAAAAAGGATGCAAGCATGTAATTGAATGTTGTTTTTTGGAGATAATCTTGAGTCGTTATGTATAACAGGAAACCAAAGATAGGATAAATTCCAAACTAGGAGCTCCTATGAATGCTAAGAACCCATTAACCAATGTCTCAAACTGATTATGAAGATAGGAAAATCACCTCGAAGGAATAGTAGGGGTTAGCGATGTGACCGTTCAGAGGCCTATGATATTAGAGATATAATTCAAGTTTTTAATAATTACAAAACAAATTTAATTTTAATAAAAAGATAAATATACATATATTTCTTTTGTTCTTTTCGAATGGTAAAAACAGATCAAGCGATGCAGATCAAGCGGTTCATACAGATCAAGCAGGACAGATGCTAATCAAGCGGGACAAGTGCAGATCAAACGGATCATGCAGGAGAGATGCAGATCAAACTATTTATTATATATTATGAATGATAAAATCAGTTCAAAACTATAAATCATATATTTAAACAATAAAAATTATATTAAAATATCAAATAAATATCTTATATGTTGTAAGATCAACCGAAATATTAATTGAATTTTTCATAAGATGCTTGTATTTTTTTTTATTTATGTTTTAGTTGAACAAAATTATCTTTGAAGAACTAGCATGTTATTAATATTAAACTATTTTTTGATATTTATATAGAAAAATTTGTATTTTTTTGTTGAAAATATTGTACAGCTTAATAAAATACTCATTTTATGTAGAAAAATTATATCTTTTTCTTTGGAAAATATTGTGTTTTGTAGGCGATTGAATGTCATATTTATAATTTTAAAATGACACAAATAATATTGGTGTGAACTATATAGTTTGAGTTAATCTTTGTACATTATTTATAAAATCAGATAAATATATTTAAATTTAGTGTTTATAGTAAAATCATTTATTAGTGAAAAAGGCAGATCAACACCTACAAATGTTAGCGGGTGAGATCTGCATGCAGATCTCCTGCTTTTTTCACAAAAACACAGAAAATATTGAACTGCATGCAGATCTCCTGCTTGAACTGCCTTTAGAAACAGAAAATGATAAATGGCAAAAGCAGTGCATGAGAACTACATAAGCGGGAGATCTGCACTTATTCTGCCTTTCCATTCATAACCTAAATGTCATGAAAACTCTGTACAAAATAGTTTTAAGAAAACGATACTAGAATGTTATTTAAAGAATTATTAAAATGCCTTCAAATTTTCTTTTTTGTTATGGGACTTTTAATTATCTTGAGCGGGCACGGCGGAGAGACCTGAATTTTGATGATGAAAGATGATAATGCTGAAATTGAGAAATTAAGTTTAAGAAGATATTGTTTATGTGTGTGATTGATTAATCCCAAATGAGTAAACTTTTACCTGTGTGCCAAAAAAAAAGAGTAAACTCTTACCTAGTAAACGGATAAACCAACCAACATGTTAACCGAAATTGAGATAATGAAATTATAACCAGATCAATTACACCAAATGTCCATGGCATAACCTAAAACTTATTTCCTGTAACATTATGTTTCAAGTGTTAGGTTTTTGGATCCAAGATATATGTTGGTTGGTCAGTTCATCTATCTTGAGTGTTACATTACAATTGTCTCTTTGCAAATCCGTCATCAACAACACTTTGCCTCAAACAGACGATTTTTTGTCTAGTTTGTAATGTTTTTTAGACAAAAAAAATTGTTTGATTTGTTCTTTTATTAGCCTTTGTCTCTCTTTTGTAGCTGCTCTGTTGGACTCGATTTATGAAACTTACTAAGACGAAGATGGGTTTGTTACATGCATGTGCTATAGCAGTGAGAATTTTTTTGGTTGAAATCTAACTTATGTTTGTACCTACCTATACTTCATCATACGCTGTTCTTGTTCACTAGATAAAAGGCTTTGTAAGTTTGTGTTGACAGCTTGTTTTACCCATTATAACTTCATACTCAATCATTTACTACTTTCAGTATGTAGATTTCATAATACAGCTCTCTTTGTCATCATTGTTCGTTCATTAATGTCACACGGAGCCGGTCCCCACTATTTTGGAGGTTCTATTCAAAATATATAAAAGATACATATTAATCTATATATTTATAACTTTTATAAAACATTTATTTAACAAATCATAGTTTATTAATAAAATGATATATAAATAACTACTGAATAAGAAATAATACCTAAATAAAAATATCAATCAAAACAAAAACATTTTATATCTTTGAAAGATGTAATAGTAAAACTAAAACTAACATTTTTTACAACAAATTTTCTTTATTTTAACTTCACCATTAATCTGGTTTTATCTAACCATAATAATGTGTAACTTTCTAGAGACAGAGAGAACAGTTTACAGTAACGCTTTAAAACAAAACCGCAGAGAGAGAGCAGTTACGTGGCGATCATGAAGGCGATTGCCTCAATCTCCACTTTTCTGCCATTTTCACCGAGCGTTTTCGATTGATTCCCCTCATCTAATATTTCTCTTTCTTTTATGATTTCGAAAGCCTAAACAAATCCTTTTCCTCTTCTAAAAGATCAAAACGAGTGTGTCTTTGTGATGACATCTCACGATCATATTTCAAAATTATTTCTCTTTATTTTATTCTTCTCTTTAATAGTGAAGAATATCATATTCATTCATGGCAAATTGGATTTTAACCATCTTTCCCAATTTGTCGTTTCAATCTCCGACATGTACTCCATGTTCGATGACAACACAAAAAATACATTTGTGTTGAATTCAGATCCAAGCGATAAAGAACTCATTCTAATCGCTCTGCTCTGGAAACAATTACCATGGAAACCACCATGGAAAAAGTGTATCGAAGACGAAGACGGAGAATTCCAAAACAATGGACAATCTCATAATCGTAGTCTGAAATTGTCCATGGTGATGCAACCACAAAGGTATTCAAAGCATTTGAAGATTATAATTCAAAATATTTATTGGTGGTTCTTCACTAAAAACACAATTTCTTTGTTGTATGGTGATGTTTTTATAATCGTTGAAAATTGGCAGATTCTTTTACTATATCTTTTGAAAGAATCAATAAATTGGATTTCTTCTCATAGAATATTCATAGATCCTATTTGGAATCTGGCCAATGTTATACAACAAAGAAATCTACGAAGAAGAATTTGGATTTTCATCAAAAAGATGGTAGCCAAATGGAGATGGTGTTACATAAGAAGAAAGAAGATAGTCCACAAGATAGTTTCTTCGGATCTTTTTCTTTGTGCTTTAATGTTTTATAATCTTAGTTTTGCATTGAATTGTAATTCTGTGATTTTTATACTTATTTTGTAACTCTACATTTTATTTAAATAAATAGTTGTTAAAAAAAATAATGTGTAACTTTCTTACTACTTTATTATTACATTTATAAACTAGTTTCCTAATTTTTATTTGTTATACACTTGCTAAGTAAGTACTTATATATACTGATGTGATATTGGGCTGATATATGAAGATATTGATATGAAAGACATTCAGAAATTGGTCCATGATGTTAGCTAAGATGTCAAGTCCATTTTTATCAAGTTACAAGCCCAAAGCAATTCATAAACAAGTGGTTTCTTTGCTGTCCAAGATAAGTGACGAAAATTAAGTGGTTAATTGCATGGAAAGCTTCCCTCTTTTACATGCAAGGAATGCTTGTTTCAAGAACCTTCTCTCTTCTCCATGCACTTATTTTATCATTTCCCATGTAATAAATATCTAGCTTTGTGAACAAGTTTAGTTTTATTATAAATAAGTTGTAATAGCTATTGAAATAATATATGAGTGAGTTTATATTTTTAGAAACCTTGAGAATGATTCTCAAACTTGTTTTCGATCATGGTATGTAATATCCATTGGTCAAGATTTTTATGATTGTCGATGTGTAATATCCTACAATCTAACTCAATCAAACTTGGTGCGTCATATCCAAGGGAGATTGTTATAGGGTAGTATCAGGAGACTTTCCACACCTCTTATGTCACCCGTCGATCCACATCCCTTGATTGTTTGTTGCTTTCTGCTTCATTCGGTGCAAAGCTTATCCCTTACTAATTTCAGAGTGTATTCCTTGGGAGGTTTTCATCATATACACATAAGATTTTTTTTTAAAATAGGGAGCTCCATAAAATGGGGTCCCATACAAATGTTTCACAACAATGTGTACAAGCCCGGCCCTGTTGTCACGATAATTGCAGCCACAACCATTTTGTTATCCGACAAGAATATTTAAAATATTGGCTGCATCGCCTTATAGTAGTACCAGTCTTGAATCTTATTGGTTGCTTACTCGTTACATTGAAATTTATAGCTTAAACCTCAAGGCATAGGTTAACACTCGTGTAACACTCATGTTTGTGAGGAATTTCACATTAGCATGACGGTTCAACATTTTTATGGGTCTTATAACCAAAAAGAAGAATTAAACAGTAAAATATATGATTATTTAAATTTTAAAAAATATTTTTATTATGAAATTTTTATTTGTATATTTTTGTAAATTCTGTGATGAAAACAAAACTATGTATATCTAAATTTCTTTTTGGTGTAATATCTAAACTATTTTGGGACTCTTTTCAATCTAATTTAATAAATATCTATGTTTTGAAAAAATCTATACTATTATTTAAGAAGTAAATTTGCTTAGTTGTCATGTTCTCCACAAATTCAGATAATTTTGTTTATTTATCATATTTTTAATATTTTTATATAATTCATTTATAAATAAAACGAATTTATATGAATATATCATATTTTTAGAAAATAAGATAATTCTTGTGAATTATGTTGTTATCTTGAAATATATTTTATATATAAAACTCAAATTTTAAAATTAAGATATATGTATACTATTATTTAATAAGTAAATTTGCTTAGTTGTCATGTTCTTCATAAGTTTAGGTAATTTTGTTTATTTATCATATTTTTAATATTTATATATAATTTGCTTATAAATAAAACAAATTTATATGAATATATCATATTTGAGAAAACAAGATAATTCTTGTGAATTATGTTGCTATCTTGAAAATATATTTTTCTATTATAAAATTTTAAATTAACATGTATAAAATCTATACTATTATTTAAGAAGTTAATTTTATGTTTGTTGATTTTTCACATTTTCCATGATTTTAGGTAATTTTAATAATTTATCATAATTTCTATAATTTTATATATAATTTATTATATATTTAAAACAAATTTATATTACTACTATCAGACTTTAGAAAATAAGATACTTCTTATGTATTAAGTTGTTGTCTTGAAAATATATTTTTCTATTAGAAATTTAAAATTAAGATGTAAAAAATTGTAGTTATTCTATAATTGAAATAAATTTACACAAATAATAGTATAGTTTTATAAAATAAGGTAATTCTTATGTATTATCTTTTTATATTATATAATTTACAATTAAAGTATAAAAATTATATATTATTAATTAAATATAAATCTTCACTCAAGAAAAATTATTTAATAAGTGAATTTGCTGATTCATTAAGTTCTCCATGATTTTAGGTAATTTTAGTTATATGTCATAATTTCTTAAATCTTATATAATTATTATATAATTAAAACAAATTTATCATATTATTTTAGAAAATAAATAACTTATCCATTATACTGTTATCTTGCAAGTATGTTTTTTTCTATTATAAAATTTAAAATTAAGATATAAAAAATATAATTAAATATAAATTAAGTAAAAATATTTGTATAAATATTATAATTAAATATAAATCAAGCAAAATAATTATATAAATATATTCTTTTAAATATTTTCGATGTTTGAGTTTTGTCATTGATAAGTATTTGATATTTCATTTGTACGTTTTGAAAACATAAATAATAATTTATTATGCTGATTTTTAAATTAATGAAACATGAACTAATAAATATTTATAAGAGAATTATGGCTGCAAGTGCAGGCAAAACACCTAATAACTATATATAAAGTTGGAATTTTTGACTAAGAGGACACATATTTGGATCCCAGGTCAGTCGCACTCCTTGTTTCCCTTTTATCAGCCGGCTCTTCCCGAGTCCGAACGAGTACCCATCATTGATGGGCGATTGCTCGACATTTAACAAGGACATCAACCATGGTAAGGATCATAATGAACTGGTATATTTCCGACAAGAAAGGCTGGGGTTTTGCTGGCAAGATCACACCCACTGTCTTTCTCACTTATGCTTATCGAAAGTCCATTAATTGTCACCGCATCTAGATATCTTAGAGGTGACTCCTCTTCTACCAATTATCTATGTAGTTGCCCTGTACAACATCTTCACTGATGCCTGATTGTGGTGCCAAATACATTATTAGAACAACATCATATGTAATATTAAAAAGTTAATCAATCAAGCTTCTTTATCAGCTTTGTGTAAATTTGACTCAAACTCCAAAGAAGAGCCAAGCCCATATGTGTAGATAGACCTTCAATGGGCCATCAACGGGCTAAACCGGTTGGTGTGTCATCTCACTCATGATGTGATGTGAATGTGCAATGTGAACAAAAACAGACGTTAGAGAGAGAATCTTACTCTTGGCATGTACGTATGTGTGTGTGAGACAAACGGCATGGTCATTATATTCGAAAACGGGACCATGCATTGTCGTATCACTACAAAACTCACATGGAGAGAAGGATATTACAAAAGAGCAATACAGAGAGACTATGATTCATTTGTCGTTTTCCAAAACAGTGTCTTTTCTTAACTCAATACATATAGCTTATCTCGTTAGTTTCTTTTTACAGTCAAACTTGCAGTCATTCATAAGTATACTTTGTTTGTTATACTGTTTGAAAACTCGTCAAACAATTATCCTTTTATAGGTAATTATCATATAGATCAGAACCAAATTTAGTTTTAATGTTAGAGTTTACAGTCGATATCAAACTAATACTGTTAAAATAAAAATCGTTTATAATACCTTGCTATCGATATCACTGGAATACGAGTACCATTATTATCGCAGAGAATAAGGACACGTCTATGCATTGATTATATTCCCTTTGTAATAAGACAATTGTGTAATCAAGAGGCGTTTTGTCTTCATCCTTCTCTTATCAATATCTTCCTCCACAGGCTCTCGGTCCTCTAACATTAGAATAATGTATTCATGTGTATCCAGTATCCTCTCATGAAAAACTATAATAACAGAACCGGTTCTAGAATTCTTAAGACTAGAAACTAAAAAAATAAAAATGGCTGAAAACCGTAGGGTGATTCAAACCTTGGTTCGGGTTAATGTACAAAGACTCTTCAACCACTACACTAATGAGATGTTTTGTAAAATATGTGACCGATATTTTTGATATTCTCTGGTGGCCGGGGCCAGTCCGGCTCTGTAATATAGTGAATGAATATGTAAAAAAATATAACAACATTTATTTTTTTCATGATTCATCAACCTTAATTTTATAATATTAAACCAGATTTTGACCCGCGCTTGAAAAGCGCGGAAATTTTTATGATTAAAAATTTATATAATTGGATTTTGTCTTAATTTAAAGAATATTTTGATATAAAATCAGTTCACCAAAATTTGTGGTGATGATTGTTTTTCATTAGTTTTTAGTTTCAGTTTTTATTTTTAGATTTTGGTTTTTGGTTTTTAGTTTTTAAGTTTCTACTTTTCATTTTCAGTTTTTGGTTTAGGTTTTTAATTTTTAAACCCGCTGAGTTAGTTTGAACTAATATTACCAACAAACAAATCTCAAATAATCGAACATCTAATTTAAAACTGAAAAGATGATAACAAATTTTTTTTTTAAAAAATTTGAAATAGTTTATTTTGTAAATAATCAAAGCAAAAAAATATAATATGTGTTTTCAGCTTTTAGTTTTGGATTTTAGTTTTTGGATTTGGTTTTTGGTTTTGCTTTACATTTTTTTAATCAGTAAATTATTTAAGAAAATTAAAAAACAAATTATTTAAAAATTACCATTGAAATTTATCAAAACAAAGTGATTGTTATTTAAAATAAAAAAATATATTAACATGTTTTAAAGTACATGATTTAAATAAATGATTAATAATAGATAATTTTGTTTTGTTAAAAATATTAAATATCTTTTGGATCTGAAAATAATAATTGATTTTTTTGATCTTTTAAGGTGAAAAGTTTATTCAATGTTTTTGGAGTTTTTTTCTTAATACTGCCCAAAAACCAAAATATATAATTTGTTCAAAAAATATAAGTAAGTCCAAGACTATTTTCCATAAATAACCACTGGTTTAATTTAAGTATAATTAGTAGATTTCCATATTCCATATTTTAATGATATATATTCTTTTAGAACATTCCATATTGTAGGAGAAAATATGTGTTTTCGGTATACACATAGATACCTGCCGTATTTTGAAGGTAGTTTACATTAAGGTCGTCTATTTACATTAATTGTGTTGGTTTAATTTAAGTAATAGGGTTCAATCAATTATATGACTTATATTGTTTATAACATTCTAGAAAGAATCCAAATTTAAATGACAATTTGTATCAGTAGATAAAAAGAATGAATCTATTTGAATAGAGTAGATGTTATGAGAACTATGAAGATACTAGGCCACCCCCGCTGTTAGGTTTTCACCCTTGTTATTTCGGTATTTGGACTCTACTCGTCTGATGTTTATGTTTGAAAGATTTATTTATTAACATTATAATCACCACATTCTTCATGCTTTATTTCATTTGCAGATGATTTTCTAATAGCTAATTCCAAGACGTTTAATTTTACTAATTCTAAAGATAATAATATAACTAAAAATGTGTATATAGTTTTGTGATACATATAACCAAATCAACTAATTTAAGTATACACCAATATACCAAAAAAATTCAAGATGTTAAAACAAATACATTTCTATTAATGGTATACTAGATTCTGATCCGCGCAACCGCGCGGATGTTTGTTTTCGTTTATAGTTAGTTATATAAACATTTTGTTTTCACTTGTAAATTAGTATATATTATAGTAATCACATATTTACGATATGTATAGTAAATATTTTTCAAACATAATAATATTATATAATACGTGTTTTAATCAAATAGATTGTTTCAAATTTTCTATATTATACATGTTTTTNCCGCGCAACCGCGCGGATGTTTGTTTTCGTTTATAGTTAGTTATATAAACATTTTGTTTTCACTTGTAAATTAGTATATATTATAGTAATCACATATTTACGATATGTATAGTAAATATTTTTCAAACATAATAATATTATATAATACGTGTTTTAATCAAATAGATTGTTTCAAATTTTCTATATTATACATGTTTTTCAAACATGTGTTTGTTTCTTCTTCTATATTTTATTGTTTGTTATATTAGTATTTCATTTTTAGATAAAATAATATAAATAAAACTTGATTAAATATTAGTATACTTTAATTTGCAAAGATAATATAAACTTCGAAGAAATTTTTGCTAAAAACTAAACTTATAGCTTCATAAATTAATATTATAAAGAATTTTATTAAAGAGGAATTTTATTAAAAAATATTTTTTTAAAATAATTTCTTTTTTGTAAAAAAATATATAATTTTAAAAATTTACATTGAAATAAATTTATCTAGTATATATAGTGTGTAAATTTTGTTACGGTATACAAATATTTCATATTACGAATCTGTGATTTTTGTTAATATATGATGGATCCATTTAACTATTATTGACATATTTCCTTATAAATAACAGAAGANTTTTTTTAAAATAATTTCTTTTTTGTAAAAAAATATATAATTTTAAAAATTTACATTGAAATAAATTTATCTAGTATATATAGTGTGTAAATTTTGTTACGGTATACAAATATTTCATATTACGAATCTGTGATTTTTGTTAATATATGATGGATCCATTTAACTATTATTGACATATTTCCTTATAAATAACAGAAGATTCCTAAACTTATATCTATTGACATATTTTGTGTGACTAATTTAGAAAGTGTGGGGTAATTTACCTAAACCAAATTGTTAAACGTATCTTTGTTATTATAGATATGATTTTTCATAAGATATAATAATAATAAGATTATTAGAGAGTTAATGTAACATGAATTTTTAGTAATAGTCCATTTTTAAAAAAATCACACATGAATTCAAGTTATGACTTCTGTTTTAATATATAAGATTATGAGAAAATGAAAACTCTTTGTTTTTAAACTTGGAATCTTGCGCCAATTACGCTCTCTCATGAGCCTTCAAAGCCAAAAAAGATAATAATCATACGATACTGTAAAAAGACCATCCATAACTTTTCTTTCCATATAAAAACCATTCTATCACACTGAACTTCAAGCTCAAAAAGAACCAAAACAAAATGGAGAAACCACCTCCGCCGGAACCCATCACCATCTACGCCAACCAAGAAACGTTCCCCGGTGACATGGAATACTACTTTTGGTTCGACGAAGCTTCAATCCAAGACATGAACCACTTCGTCAAAACCATCACCGGCATCAAATCCAAAGGCATCAGACCAGACCTCATCGGCTCCATCATCGCTCACTACGCTTCCAAATGGCTCCCTGATCTCTCCGGTAACGTCACGGACCCACCACCACCACCACCGACGGAGAGCGTTACGGCTTCTGTAATGAAGAAACGATTCTTCGTCGAAACACTAACCGGAATCCTCCCTCCGGAGAAAGACTCCGTTCCATGCAACTTCCTCCTCCGTCTCCTCAGGACAGCCAAAATGGTCGGAGCCAATCAGAACTACTTAACAGAGCTCGAGAACAGAGTGTCTTTGCAGCTGGACCAAGCCTCACTCAAGGAGCTCATGATACCTTCGTTTAGCCACACGTGTGGGACTTTGCTCGACGTTGAGCTCGTGACGCGTCTTGTCAAGAACTTCGCTGGTTTGGACAGTGAAGGTGTTAAGACCGGTGCGGCTCTAGTTAAAGTGGCTAAGCTTGTTGACTCTTACCTCGCTGAAGCCGCCGTTGACGGTGGTTTGACTCTAACGGAGTTTATATCAATTATTAAAGCTCTGCCTAGCCATGCTCGTACCACTGAGGATGGCTTGTACCGCGCCATTGATACATATCTCAAGGTAATAATAATGAAGTTCTCAATACATTGCTAACTAAAGTCATCACGTTTTTCATTTTTTTGAAAAAAATAAAATAAATTGCTAACAAAAACATTTAACATTCACTAAAAAAAAAACAAATTGCAAGATAATAGAAATGAAGTTTTCACTAATTTGGGAACTACAAAATTTAACATTCATTCAACAAAAGTAAATTGCAAACTAAAATCAAAGAAAGCGAAAACTCTATCAAGTCAAATATTCGTTTTAAGGTTTGCTTATTTATTGTATGAATAAGTAAATTATTATCTTTTAGATCCGTATTTACACTTTTCCCCTATATAATTTTTTTCTGTTTTAGGCAAAATTTCTTATATGTAAAAATAGGTTTTTTTAATCCTAAAAATCAACAGAAAGACCATTCTTGAGACTCAGTTCAAGATTTTTAAATTTCATTACAGGCTCATCCTCAGGTAATGAAGCACGAAAGGAAGGAACTGTGTAGACTCATTGATAGCAGAAAGTTATCACCAGAAGCAGCTCTACATGCAGCTCAGAACGATCGTTTACCAGTGAGATCAATCATCGGAGTGTTGTTCACTGAGCAGACAAAGCTAAGCCGTCACGTTGACTGGACCGGTAGCTCAATAAGTAGTGCGGCAAGGAGTCCAACGAATCCTTCTGGCTCACATTACTTTGAGCCAGGGTCTGGACCACAGTGCTTGTCCAAACGCGAGATGAATGTTCAGCAAGTGGAGATAAAGAGGCTTAGCGATGATGTGTTGAGGCTGCAGAGCCAGTGTGGTGCCATGCATATACAGCTTGAGAGGCTTATGGAGAAGAAGAGTGGTGGGAGTAAAGGGTTTTTCAGGTGGAAGAGACCTTTCATTAGAGGAAGTGTTGAAAAGATGATGAACGTTGAGGAAGAAGTAGGTGATAATGGTGATGGATTTGAGCCAAGGACTCCAGGGAATATGAAGACAAGGCTTGTCAAAGGAAGAACAACACCTTCACGGTGGAGCAAATCTATGTCTTAATGTTGCATTAATGGGAACAAAACAAATTGTTATTATTACACATGGAGGAGCAATAATGAAAATGTTTTGTATACACAAACACGCTATAGAAGCAAAATGTGTGTTTTGAAGATGTGGTCTAAAATTTGATTGTTTGGAGAGATGACTTGATGAAGTTGTTCTTGACGAGATATTCTTCCTCGTCATCATGACTTGAAGGAGATGCTGGAATCCTTATGAAAGCTCTAGCAATCTCTGATCTCTTCACCACTTATCAGAAAGGCATACATAAAGGTTGTTAACTATACTGCAATCGGAACTTTAAGCAGCTAAAATGGAAAGGAACGGATTCACTGAAATACCAACTCGAAGATCCAACCATGGTACTAGAAACTCAAGTTTGTCCATCTTGGTCTTGAGTGCCTGCCCTTGCACTATCCTTACGTTGGTTGGACCTGTTACACCTCCTCCTACAACTATTCAAAAGACAGAAGAAGCTTTTAATCAATCAGAAAACAAAAAGAAACACTAGAATCTAATACAAAAGGGAGATAGTTTTGAGGATGTGTATACTTGACCAATAGAACCAATGATTATAACCCCAAGAAAGAGGGGAAGCTGAAGCAATGTGGAAGTAAATAACATTGCCATACGGATCAAACTTGGCATTGCTACAAACTAAGTGACAAATCATGAGAGGATCGACTCTTGTAAGTTAGTTAGTGTGACTAATTTCACTGTGTGATGAGGGAATAAGCCCTTACCCTAAATGATTAAGTTGTTTCCACAAAGGGAAAAGTGATTATTCCTACCCAACAATTTCAATTGTGCCAAATACATTAATATATTGACATTAAATTTTATAATTTTGGATAATTTATAAAATAATACTATTTACAAAATGCCCATGTAAAATTATTTTAAAAATTTAAAACTTGAATGTTAATTTCTTTTGTTTCTCAAAATTAATATAAGTTAAATATACTTTGCCAAATAAAAGAAATTACCATTCAAGTTTTAAATTTTTTAAATATTTTATATATGTAAATTTTGTGAATAGTTGCAAAACATGAAAGATATTTAATTTTGTATAATTATAAATATTTATTATTTATATTTTAGTATAACATAAGTTTATTAAATATATAATAACTAAAAAACATGTTAATATATTTATAAGAATCAAAAATAATAATAACCAAAGTTTTAATTAGGGAAGATGAAAAAGTATAGTAGCATATATAATTGAAAATTTGTAGTATTATTTAAAAAATTTGCTTTAGTCTAGTGGTTGATGTGTCTTTTTTAAAGAATGACAAGACACAGGTTTGAGTCCTAGAATGTGTATATTTAAAATAAAAAAAATCAAAATGATGTCGTTTTATTATTTTAACGGTTGACTAATTTCTGTTACGGTCAATGTAGGTTTAGATCTGTTTTAAAAAGTTTAGGTAGGTTTTTTTGAATTATAACGTAATTCAGGTCATATTTTGCATGTCATATTGTACATGATAATTTGTTCGGATTGTATTTGACACGATTGAAATTGTTTGGATAGGAATAGACACTTTTCCCTTCCAGAAGGGACTTATGAAGATCTTTAGTTTTTAACCATCTAATTATGTTAAAAGCATTGCATTACAAGGGATCCTAAAGTATTATTTAAATGTAATCATGGACTTATAAATTTGGCCCAAACAAAAAAGTAGAACTGGGGGGATGGGCTGAATTTTTTGCTGTTTCTGGTTTGCAATGCACATGGCATTACCAATGAGAAACACAGGTAGGTCATACGTACTTGTAACAAATCATATGGGTTCGTTTCATAATATTAGAAGTAACGTTCTACAGAAAGACAATATAGAAAAAAGGTCGACATGCCGAACATGTCGTTGTGCTTATTCTATAATTGATATATAATAAATATTTCAAAAGCAAGAGAGTTGATCACTTAATAGTGAAAAATACAAAGCAATAAAAAGTATAAAATTATCAAACTTAGCTATTTTTATCAGATCAAACGTAGCTTCAAATGTGAATGAAATAAATAATTTTTGGAGACAGAATTATTCAAATATTACAAGAAGGAAATTACAGAAACGTGACAAAGGTTTCTTACATGTATATGTTATATGGATCCGGATAACAGTGGATTTCAAGCAAATTAATGTCTTAAGACTTATACCTCAATACTCCAGAAATATATATAGCTGTCTTTCTGAAGATATTCATGCAAACCATTAATTAAGTTGTCTTTTAGAATAACACTATAACATATATTATATATAACATGAATAGGAAAAAATGTTCTAAATGATCTTGATCAACTTTAAAGGTTAAATTCTTCAACCAGTGCCTTGATTCTTGGTCGAGTCACCATATCACTCGTCTACTCCTCTAGGCTGCAGCCCAAACCCTGTAGCGTCGGATCTTTTCATAATCCTCAACCTCTTGCATGATTCTATGAACATTCTGCAAAATTAAAATATCCAAACCCATTTAGTTATAAACGCATATATGTCTCCAATAATCTATTCATAGTCCAAAGACATGAACATACCCCCAAGGTACATCCCCGGCGAGCATCCAATCTCCATCTTTGTCTTCGTATATGGTAACGTATTCGCAGTTATCACCATCTTTCAAGGCCACTCCTGCACATAAATATACACATACAGACTAATTAAGTGCTAATTGTATTTTGATAAGTAGAAAGTCCAATATTCATCTGGTACAAAATTCTTGCTAATTTAAGATTGTCTTTTAAACAAACAAACAAAAAAAAAAGAAATGTAAATGAATTTTTTTTTCTGAAACGGTGTAATTGAAATGTTAATTTCTAGTTTTTCTACAAATGTTCAGATAGTATGAAACGGTTACGGTTTTTAGAGTTAAACCACAGTCAGATCATCAGAGATTCTAGGACTAAAAATCAACTAAATCTGAAATGTCCGTGATGAATAAGTCTAAAACATCATTAACACAACATTACTATTTACTAATTGACCTAGTCAAAATATATTCATTCCCATTTTGTGTTCCTTCTTGCATTACGCATGAAAACGCTAATAGTTAGTTCTTAATCTGATCTCTCGTACAATCGATAAGCTTCTTTGTTTCACACTATCTACTGTTAAATTTGAGAGAATTAATTTACTAACCAATGCCATGGAAACCGAAGAGCTTATCGAGAGCAAGTGCTAAATCATCATAACCATGGCTCGAAGCAAGATCCATCTTCCTCAAGTAAGGCACACCATCCATGCTCACTTTCACATACCCTAATCCCACTAACTTCGTCGTCGAAACTTCCTTACAGCTGTTTTTCCTCCGGTAAGAGCAAACCGGTGGCCATCCCACCACCTGACTTTTGGCAGCCGGAGACTCATTAACTTTCTCTACGTCACCACCTGATGAAACGACGCCGCTTTCACATTGATGATCACTATTACTTCCTGAAGACGTCATGATCATCTCCGTGAAGCCTCTCTTCTTCATCACCTTCTCCGTCCCCGGAAGACCTAGTCTCAGCTCCGTTATCTCAAGCTCGAGTCCACCTTTCTCCATTTCTTTTCAACTTATTTTTTTTTTGTATAATTCGATAAGTTATGAAATTATGAGAAACTTTCTTCTCACACACACTTCTCTTATTGTAGTAATGGTAGTACTATACCGCGTCGTGCTTTTATGTGTTGCTTCGTTGGTCCACTCGATAAAACTAATGTAAACCAGTCAGAGATCGACACGTTCAGACAGTTTCAGTATATGTGGGGAGACAAAGTGGGGGCAACGACAGGTTTATGCGATGGTCGGTCACATGAGAGACATTAGTTTGGTGCTGTTTTTCTACAAAATTAATAAAGACCGGCACTACATGGTGGTTAAGGGAACAGATCCTACGGTTGTAAACATTTTCTTGCGATTTTTCTCTGACCGTTGGATTATTGGAATCTGAATCTTCTCCTAAACATCCCATGTGTATTCCTTTTGTTAAGATTCTTGTTCTAACAAGTAAATCACAGTATACTTTTTAAAAATCAGTTAGCTATATTTCTAATAGGAGTATATAACCATATAATCAAATCCTACCATTTTGGGTATGTTCGTTATCTCTCCTTCCATAACTTTTAATTGGAAATTAACGACACTTAGCTTAGTTGTGTGATATTTCCAGCACTGATTTTGATGGCTCACCGCATAAATAATCACATGGAGAGAGATAGAGCTTACACTAACTATACTTTGTATAGATGGTGGTACCAAATATAGTACCAAATTATTTTTCGACTAGAGACTACTGTAAAATTAGTCTAGTTACAATTGAGATAGCATGTATTTTTATGTTTTGGTTCAGGTCCACATTTGTATCAATTATATCCATAGTCTAAACTAAAATCAATAGCCTCTAAACTTTTATTTGAGTTTGCCTTCTTTTAATTGGTTTGATTAATATTTGTTTTGATTTTTGTAATACCTAAAATTATATCTGTTGTGTTTAGGGTGGTTGGATGCTTAGGGTTCTTTCAAGCTCCGGTTTGTTCTTTCCGACAGCCGTGATGTGTTCGCTTATCTCTTCGGTCGCAAACTCTGATTGGGGTGCGTTATATCGACTACGCTTGACCATCATTTCATGTGCTCTATTTCAAGTGAAGACATCTTGGCAAGTTAGACAGCTACTTTCCGAGTGGCATTGGGTTTGGTTTCAACGAAGCCCTCCTCAGCTAGCACCGAATTGTAAGCCAGGCTCTTCGTTGTCGCAGCTCGAGAGACCTTTGGGTTAGTCTTCAGCAAACCGTCCCTGTTTAGCCAAACTCCTCTTCTCAGCAGGTTTTGACCTGCAAAGGGTTTAGGAAGCGCTTGAGTTAGGAAATTAGTTGATACATTTACGTTGCTAAGCTTTAATTTTAAGTGTATTGTTGCAATACCCTTAAATCTTTTATGGATGCTATAGGTTCTTTTACTTTTTTTTTTGCGGCCTCTAGGATCAGATCAGCTCTTTGAGCAATCTAGGATTTCAATTTCTATTGTAATCAATTTTTCATTATTCAGTTAATGATATTTACAACTTAGCAACAAAAAAAAATTATATTTTCGTTCAACTTTCATATCGATCTTATTATACTGTAACTGGTATAAAGATCAGGTCGATTCAGATAATGCAGATTTAAAACACCTATTGTAAATCTTATTTGTTGTCTGCATGTAAATAAAATTTCCAAAGAATTAATCTTAGCCAATTACCATGTGCGTTAAGTTAGGGTTCTTCATGTAAATAAAAAGTTAGTTGCAAACTAATGACTTTGAGCGGATTAAACTAGTCTCAAACGAGTTCCGACTTAGCTAGACCCGCGTTGTTGAGTTATTGCTACCTACCTTTAGCTCACCATATCAATAAAACACCAGAAATAGTGATGAGCTTCAGAGAGGTGTAGGGACACGAACATAGAAAAGAAGATCGACCGTGTGTAGAGTGGGTTCACTCTTGTCGACATACTTTGATTGATTGATGAACATAACAGGTTGGGCCACGTGCAAATTATATGGAATACAGCCACATAAATAAAGACAGGGATGAGTCAATATTCCCATATTTCTAGTTTGTCTAATTTGATTTTAATGTTTCCAGTGACTAAGAAACAACATTTTGTACGTATCACCAAGTTATTATTAGATTTCCAAGTTTTTATCGAAGTATATGGCTAATTTCAGCGGTAAACATGCCACTTGGTAAGGTGTTTACAGCAAAGTCCACCAATAGAGTACCCAAATCGAAATCCAAGTGACCAGAAGTGTACTTATATTAGTCACATTCATAATAATCAGAGTGATTCAACAACATGTAAACCCTCGATGCCCAAAGCATATGATCTTTCGTGTATACCATGATACTTTTTTTTTCCCCTTCTTACTTCATAAACTCAGCCGCTTGCAATCTGGAAGAATGCCATTAATCAACTTGAAAATTTCAGATAGACTAATAAAAAGATCAGCCCCCAAATTAAAGCTTCTGGTAGAAATATTTTTGCTTACAAGTATATACTCTCTATGTTCTTAAAAAGTGCATACTTTTTTTTCTTGTTAAACAAAAGTATCGTTTAACAATTCCAATATAATGTATATTCAATTTCAATGAATATTAATTGTAAATGTATTAATATAATAAATAATTCTATTTGTTTTAAATATTATTAGTTTAATAGTTGTAATTAATAAAAACATAAATATATTTCAATCCTTTTTTAATATGTGTGAAAAGTGTATCGGTGATACTTTTTTTATGAAATGAGAGAATAATACACAAATCCATGTGCTTCTTTTCTAATTTTGATTGGAAAACATTCATAGTGATTGCACGATTTGTCTCATGTTTCTTATCCGTTATGTTACTATCCACGCAATTAGTATTCTTTTGCTTATGTTTTCGGTTACTTCATATTACGTTCAAAATCCCTTATAAATTCAGAATACGTATCTTCCAAGAAACAAGGAGGTATAATTTTGTTTAAATGGACGACCAAATAAAAATTAAATTACAAGTATGTTCCCACGCCGATAAGCAGCGTAAACTTTAAAGGAAAATTACACTCAATAGCCTCCAAACACTTTATAATTCACCGTCTAACCAAGAGCTCTATTCACCGTCTAACCAAGAGCTCTATTTCACTTATACACTGTGTGTATTTTCTATATAATACCCTTTCTATCTTCACAAGCAACCGACACAACTTTTTGAAGTAAAATAAATAAACAAAAAATTTATCCACAGTTGTAAACATTACGCGTCTCTCTTTTTACTTCCACACCTTCTTCCTCTATTAACTTCTTCTCCCTCACTTTATCGGGAATATGAACAGTTGAATCAAAAGTTACTCACCCTCTCAGAACTCTTTCTACAATTGAAACGAAGATTTTGGTTTTTGGAAGGGGAGAAACAATAGTCCCTTCTTACTATGTCTCTATCACGCGGTTCCGATTACCCATACTCGAAACCCTATTCACAATTGGATCAGATTTCTACACCGGCGATTTCAAATTCGAACTCTCATCAACTTCCGCAGATCCTTAATCTTTGGTAAGCTCTGATTTATGATTGATGTGAAGCGTTTCTTTTCCGAATCTTATTTCTTCTATTACTATTCATCTCTTTTGATAAAAATGTCTGATTTTCCTCTTGCATGTCCGCTATGAACGGTTTCTTTGATTTTCTAATTTTAGGCTTTGTTTGTGTCGGATATGTCTTTAAGTCAGGGTCTTAGGCACATTTAGGTGTATGTTACGGTGTCTTGTTGGGCCTAGTTTGTTATGTTAAGTTGTCATAGTATAGACACAAGTAGAATAGAACAGTCTGGCATGTTTTATTTTGTGGTACATGGAATAGAACAGTCTAGAACTATTCTAGTTTGGTATGTTAATTTGACATAGTATATACTAAGAGTAGAAAAGAACACTATAACATGTTATCCATTGTGGTACATGGAATGGATTTATATGTACTATACACATAGAGTAGCTACTTTGTCTGTTACGGTGTTCTTCATTTACTAGTTTTGTATATTAATTTTACATAGTATAGACTATGAAACAATTCTATTCTATTTGCTACACTGTCCATTCTACATATTTTACACAATTCAATCCCTTCTGTATTGTCATTCCATCCAAATACCTGCCCATTTTCCTTCTCATTTCTGTGGGTTTATGTTCTCCCACCTGGCCAGATCTTACCAAAGAGAGAGCGGATCAAATTTTTCAATTGAAGCCTTAAGGTGATTTTTTCTACTGTAAAACTGTGTATGTTCCTAGGTACCAACTTATTCCACCATTTATACATATTAGCTACGTAAAATTATAATTCCCCAACTAGCTAATATCATTTGATATTTCATTTACACTGTCTATAACTATTTGTCTCCAACGTGGTTTGTTCTATTTTATCTTCTTTAATTATAGTATACTAATTTCCTAGTACATAGTATTATGTTGTTGGTAATTTCTGGTCTCACAAAAGACTCCATTATATGACTAAACCGGCGTATAAAGAGGACCCAAAGTATATAGATTGTATTTGGGCTTATAGATCCGAGATTAGGGTTTAGATTTACTAAGTAGGGATTTAGCTTCAGATTGAGTATTTATGCATATAACAACTAATTACGGTGGAGTAAAATGCACCAGCTACACTATTTATAAAGGTTCCATGTATACTACGGTAAGATAAATTTGCATATATAGAGGGCCTATAGTATATAGATTGTATTTGGGTTCATAATCATGGATTATGGTTTAGATTTACTAAGCAGAGGTTTAGCTTCGGATTTAGTATTTATGCATATAGCAATTAATTGCAATGGAGTAATATGCACCAGCTACATTGTTTATAAAGATTCCATACTATTTATACTATGGTAAGATAAATTTGAAGCATATTATATAGATTATATTTGGGTTTATAGATCAGTGTGTAGGGTTTAGATTTAGTAACTACAGACTTGTGTTGTGTTTTAGTATTTAATCTAGTGACTAGGGTTTATTGTTTAGGGACCATACTTTGTTGATACAATGTAGTGTATTCACACATTTAAGACATAGCTATTTTATACTGTACTATTCTATATTACAGACGTTTGACTTTAGAGAATACTTAGTATGGAACACTGTAGTGAAGATAAAATAGTTTGAACTTTGTTTATGCTATTATACGAACCTTTCTACTCCATCGTCCACTATGTTTTTAAAATTCTTTTTTATATTCTAACTAACATATTTTTGTTTTCCCTTTTGTGTTATCAGGTTGTCATGAATGATTTAGGCCTTCCAATAAAATTCTTTGAAACATGATATGAGCCAACAAGTAGAAGCTGAGAAGTCTCCTTACCTTTATTAATTGTTGCAATATACTTTTTTTTTTTAGAGTTATTTGGTGGTCTAATACTAAAAAATATTTACAGTCAAAAATTTATTAATTATTATAATTTCCAAAACAAAGATAAATAAAAAGAATATTACAAAGAGGAAGATGAATGTAAATTTTTGATCACATTATTGCATGATGATTTGAATATATCAGATGAAAGTAACTGAATCTGTTAATAAATTATTTGCTACAAAAGAAAAGGAATGTTACCACATAAAGAATGTGAAAGATTTCACTTTCCCCTTGCTGATATGAACCTCATTCTCAATTTTCCAACTTGTGAGATGCTAGTTCACCAAGAATATTTAATAACACAATTATAAAGAAAGCTTTATTCTTTCAGGAGAAAGAGCAGTACTTCTATCTTTTTCATGTGTAGTCGTCTTATTAGAACCACTGATGTATAGTGTTTTTATATGTTTTTAGCTATTAATTTTGATCATTTTAATATCTAGTAGCTAGGGTTGGTATTTGTACATATTACATAAAGGGGTTAGAAAACATAACTATAAGTTCTAGGGCAATTTTGAATACTTTTCAGTACGAAACCAAAGTTATATGGTCAAACTGAAATTTGTCAAAAGCTCAAGGACCAAAAGTGCAAACCATCCGAAAGTAGTCATTGATGTGTCGTGAATTGCAAAGCGGTCAACGTGAAGATCCCAAATCCCTCAATCCGTTCTGCTCGACCTCTCTAGCTCAATCCAAAAGCCAATCTAAACAATTTAAAAGTTTGCATCAATCGATGAGCACATATGTGGTTTGGTCGCTTCGTCTCCTTCAATTCAAAGCTTGAAGCTTCCGGTCCGTAAAGAACAAAAAGACCAATGAACAAAGCTTGGAGTACTTGATCCTCCTGTCTCGACTCAACCTCGCTCCGATGAACACAAATCGACCCAAACATAAAGCTTGAAGCGCTCGACTCTACATGCTCGAACCTACCATGGCGATTGACGGCTGTGACAATGAAAATGGTAGAGGCAAACTCAATCGAACATAGGAAACACGACCATGGTGGCCCTGACGAGAAGAAGACATGGTGGTGATGGTCCTGGCCCATTAATCATAAAGCTTCGTTAAAGCGCATAACACTAAACGAAGCCATTGATTATTTTTTAGAGATGTGGGTACGTGATGAATTTTCCCTCTCCTATTTAATGACGTAGTAACATATCAAACGAGAGAAAACTCTTCTTTATATAATAAGATATGTTGGGTAACTTTCACTCTTGTGTAACAATGGTAAACCTAAGGTGACACACTGTATAGTTAGATTACAACTTTTGACAACAACCAAAATTTATTTTGCATCTTTGTAGCTTACCCTTTTAAAAGCCCATTAAAAGTTTGGCCCATGTTTATGATTATGAAACGAGTCAAAACAGGTCGTCTCTTCGGTACTAAAACCCTAAAAGATATTTTGATTCTCTTTCATCGTCTCTTCACGGCAAAGAGCAAAACAATGGGGAAGAAGAGAAAGCACAGCGAGACTGAAGCGGCGGCACTATTAAAGAAAGACGACTCTGCTCCAGAGAGACCTAAAAGAACTTTACTTGGTTGGAAAGAAAAGGCCCAAGATGCAGAGGAACCTAAACCAGCGCCTGAGTTCAGGAACAAAGAGAAGGTTCTCGTTACTTGTTCCCGTCGTATCAGTTACAGGTACCGACATCTGATGTTGAACATGGTGTCTCTTCTACCTCACTGTAAGAAAGATAGTAAGGTTGAAGCTAAGAGCAGTAAAGGCGCTACTCTTAATGAGCTTGTTGAGCTTAAGGGTTCTTCTTCCTGCTTGTTCTTTGAGGTCAAGTTTCAATCTTTTTTTGGTTTCCTTTGTAAAGTCAATATATTTCTTGATTTATTTCAAGAAAGTGAAGTTGGGTATGTGTTTGTTTGTTGTCTTGTTCAGTGTAGGAAGCATAAAGATCTTTACATGTGGATGGTTAAGTCTCCAAGTGGACCTTCTGTTAAGTTCTTGGTTAATGCTGGTACTTTTCTCTAGTCCTTAGTCTTAGCTTGTGGAGCTAATCATTGTTTAGCTTATGTTTGTTTTGTTTGTGTTGTGTGTGTGGTGAAGTTCACACAATGGAGGAGCTGAAACTCACTGGGAATCATTTGAAAGGGTCACGTCCACTCTTGACTTTCTCATCTAACTTTGATAAAGATGTGCATTGGAAGCTTTTGAAAGAGATGTTAACACAGGTCATTATCCAACCCTTATGTTTGTTTCTTACTGGTTAGTTTTTGTTTTTATGCATCATGCTGATTAGTTTTCTCTTTATCTCTTACAGGTTTTTGGAATCCCCAAGGAGCATAGAAAGTCTAAACCTTACCATGACCATGTTTTTGCTTTCTCCATTGTTGATGACCATATATGGTTCCGTAATTACCAGGTTTGGTTGAACGTTTTAGTATCTTAGGGATCAACTGGTGTTCAGTTTGGTTTAATCTATTCAATGTCTGTTGCAGATATCTGTACCTCATAATGAGGCAGACAGAGTTGCAAGAGGTGGTCTGGATAAAATGACTCTTGTTGAGGTCTGC
Organism: Eruca vesicaria subsp. sativa; assembly: GCA_932364175.1. NCBI lineage: Eukaryota > Viridiplantae > Streptophyta > Magnoliopsida > Brassicales > Brassicaceae > Eruca > Eruca vesicaria. Next base: position 279,400 of record CAKOAT010244043.1, on the reverse strand, counting down.
CTATAACTATTAGTAACTATGATTTGTGTAATGGTGGATTAGTTAGGTGTTGATTGAAGTGATAATCTGATGACAGGTTGGTCCAAGGTTTTGTTTAAATCCGATTAAGATATTTGGAGGCAGCTTTGGAGGTCCAACCCTTTATGAGAACCCATTCTACGTATCTCCAAACCAGGTACTGAGTTCTCTGTTTTAGCTTGATGATGACACATTTGCTGATGCACTTGTTAATTATACGGTTTCTTTTTGCTGTGTTCCTCAAGATTCGAGCGTTGGAGAAAAGAAGCAAAGCTGGGAAGTTTGCTAAGAAAATCAAAGCAAAAACAAGGAAAAAGATGCACGAGCTTTCAAACCCATTGGAGCCTGATGAGTTTGCAGACATGTGGAAGGATGATGAATGATCAAAGTTTTGTTGTTGTAAACTTCCAAATTTACAGAATCATCAACACATTTTTGTCTTTACGGTTCTTGACTCTGTTTTATTCTCTACCTCTTATCGATCTAAGTAATAGATTTGTTTTTATTCTTTCTAATTAACGAGTTCAACCAAAAATTCGATTTTTCATCTAATCTATTATATTAAAAGAGAAGTCATGACTTCTTATTCATGTGTGATTTTTTATAAAATGGACTACCTACTAGAGTTGATCACATTATATATTTAATCATTAATAACATTCATTAGATTCACTAATAACATTTATTGGGTTTACAATAAATTTTTATTGGGCTAATAAAAAATAGATAATCCATTGAATTTATAGATAGTATAATAAAATACATGTTTAAATTAAATTTATATAATTTAATATTGTAATAGTATAAGTTAATTAGTTATATATTTTCGATGTTAACTTTAAAAATTATATAGTTTATTTTTAAATGACAAAAATATCATTTTCTAACAATAATTATCTATATAATATAATAATTAATCATCATTTTCGATATACACACCTTATATAATATATTATTTTTAATATATGCACTTTATATAATATATACCAATTTAGAAGTAAAAACAAAATGTTTATATAAAAATAAATGAGAACAAATACCCGCGCGGTTGCGCGGGTTGAGATCTAGTTTATTATTAAAATTAGAACCGCATAATTTACAATAGGCCAAACAAGAGAAGCAAATATAATCTGTATGCAGCTAATGAATTAAAATACTACTTAATCAAATCTTCTCTATTAAAAGATAAGTACCAAATTTATCTACAATTTAAAAGTTATGTTGTACCATGTCATCTTATATATTAAAAGAGAAGTCATGACTTCATTTCATGTGTGATATTTTAAAATGGACCATCTATTAGAATTTATAACATTACACTATTCAATCATTAATAAGATTTATTGGGTTTATCAAAACTATTTATTGGACTAATAATAATTAGGTGATCCATTAGATTTATATATAGTATAAAAAATATATGTTTAAATTAAATTTATATAATTTAATGTTGTAATAGTATGTTAATTTTTAAAATTATATAGTTTATTTTTAAAAATAACAAAATCATCATCATCATCATTTTCTAACAATAATTAATCTATAACCTTAAACCAATGATTTTTTTAAAAATTATATTGTTTACTTTAAAAATAACAAAAACTAATTGTTTAATTATATATCCATAATATGAAGCTAACAGTTAAAATTTTGTTAAACTTTATAAATTTGAGAAATGTTACAATATTTTTTAGAGATGACAATAAAACAATATTTTACCAATCTTTACATATATTTAAAAGTTCAATAATGAAATAATAATCCAAATATATATATATATATATATAGAATATACAAATACATGTGAAAGTTTGAATTAATGTATTCGATGAAAATTAATATATGGTAAAATTGTTACTTTTTAAAAAATCGATATACACACCTCATATAATATATACCAATTTCGAAATGAAACCAAAATATTTATATAAAAATAAATGAAAACAAATACCCGCGCGGTTGCGCGGGTTGAGATCTAGTTAGTTATTTAATATGACATATTTGATTGTTATTTAACCAATCAAATATATATCATTTTCAAAATAACTTAATAATTAATAAGAATAAAAATAATAAATCTATTTAAATCTAACTGAATCTGTTGAAAAAATCTAACAATATCTTACCAAAAATTTAAAATAAGTATTTCTTTATTAAGTATAATTGTAAATTAACTCTAACTAAAAATAAAATATAAATCATATATTTAAAAACTTTAGCTATATATTTATAAAATAAATAATATCCGCACGGATGTCCGGTCAAAATCTAGTATCACTTATTTTTTATGTAACGTTATATTATTCATCTTGTATTAGTGTGAAGCTTTTACTAAACCGAAAATATGATAATTGCTAGAGTTTTGTGTTTCCATGGACACTGAAAACTTAGACGTTTATCATGTTTGTAGTGGTGCAAAGCTTCGGTCATGATTCCTTTTTGACATGAGCTTGTCTTGTCCTAGTGAAAGGTGGACAATGGGAACAGCTTGGTGATTGGTAAGCTCTGGATGCAGCCATCGGTTTGGCAGCTAGAGCCATAGCCAAGACACCACCACTCCAGGAATCACAAAACGGGAATCTGTGCGCCTGGAACCACTATAGGAGGGATTGTTGTGCCATTCGGGTCCACCACCACTGGAGCCACATCCTATACCGATGCTAATCCCTTCGCCTGAACCAATGCCTTCACCTAATCCGCTCCAGTGACAGGACTAATTAGGTTGGCCAGACCCGGATTCTATTCCTTTTCCAATGCCAGCACCTGAACCACCACCAGAGCTGATTTCTTCTCCAAAACCACTGCCATAACCATTGCACCACTTCCATAGCCCCTACCTCCCCATACCCCATAGCCCATATCTGCAGTTTATAATCAGGCTATTCTATGCGATCAGTTTTTTTTTAATGATCAGGCTTCTCTTTATGGTTTGGCTTTTCTTTCGGAACAAGTTCGTCTAGCTCACTCCACTTGGATTGCAGTTTATGATCAGGCTCTTCTGGTTCACCAGACTTGACTCAGTGCTGCATTGAACAAACTCATGATCTTGCTCGCTCAAACTAACCATCCCAGGCATCATTTCATGGATTAGATATGTAGCTTGTTTACTTACCTCCCATCAAAGGGGGATCCTTAAGAACCCTGCTTCCGAAACTTAAGCTGAAGAATAATAGTAATAAAACAAATCCAAAGCATATTCCTTGGTGTTCCTTTGCCAATTGTTATCCTTCCTATATAATATTTGATCCTCACGGTTTTATATGATGTAACACATCCCTTAAAGCGAAAATTACCTCGCTGATAATACACATGAAAAAAGAAGTGATATCATAAACACAGCATGACAAAAGGAAAGCAAGAGGCTTTTTCGATAACACAAACTGTATGTTTCAACAACTTCAAGTATCAAAAACCTTATTGAGATTATCTAACAACAAGAAACTGTAACATCACAATATCTGGAACAAACAAGATGTTATCAAACATCTAAAAGAAACAAAAAAACTCAACTGATGGGCACTTGGGGGTAGATTCAAACACTATTCACCATCACCGCCACCTGACTCAGCAGCTCTCATACCTTCAGCCAAAGCACGTGCCCTGTTCTGAGTTTGTCTCTCTACAGCAACCATGTATAAACCTAAAACAACCATATACAATTAACAACACGGTTGTCTCTCAGAGAAAACAAAAACATAGGAAAAGTGGTTAATATGATCATTACCGATTGCACTTCCAAGTGCACATCCCCACAGAATCCTCATTGACCACTTATCACTGATTACTCCCCTCGAACCCATCATCCTTAATAACACCCCGTCAAAGCTTAGAGCTTTACCAGTAAAGACGCAAACTTTATGACTGCAACACATCAAATGAACAATTTTTCAGGTTTGTGTCTGCGTTGAAGGGTACACTAGCGCCTTAAAGGCTTCTTCTGCTTTGGTATCGGTAAACATCACTGTCCTAAATATCTAACTACCCTCGTCGTTAAAGAAGAAACAAGAGGAGGAACCAAAGCAGTGGGATTGCTCGAAACGTTAGATCAAAGGAGTAAGAACCGAGAGGGAGCTTACCAGAATACGTCGCCGACCGGAGAAGTGAGAACCGAGAAGACAAAAAGTTGACGGTGGGAAAGAAGATGAAACGAGGACGGAAAATGAAAGACAAGGGGCTAATTTGATAAGAGTAAAACTATGGAGAGTTAATCCACAATAAAAGAAACATAAAGCACTCTACAGATATTATGAATATGAATCCTCAAACTTTAGACAAATCACATTTTGTTCCTAAGTGTAGCATTTCATATGTAATGGCCCCTATATTTTGGCAGAAATTTATTTTTTGGGTTACTACTCAGAATCAAATAATCATCAAGCCAGCTGACATTACAAAATGCTTATAAAGTAATGTTTTTGACAGAGAAGATTCCACTTCTTGAAAACATATAAAGAAGAAACAAAAACTTATTATACAGTATGCTGGAATCTATCAGTGACCTCTTCCTCATGATTGCTATCTAAAGTTTCAAGCAGAAGAGACGGTGCGTGCTGAGCATTCCCTTCATTCTCTTCCGAGTCTTGACAGAAGGAGAGTATGATTGTGTCTATTGACATCTCTACCACCCCAAAGAAAAGTGTTGCCACAACATACCCCAAAGCCCAACACGCCTGTGCATATAGAGAGTAAGAGAGTGTTACTATCACAACCAAAACCTATTCACTTTGAGTCTAGAGGGAAAAGAAAAGTTTTTTTTACCAAAACGGGTAATAGAGGGGAGGAGACTTTGTTGTGAGAAGACCGGTACTTGTGTGAATCCAACATGAGAAAGCCAAAGAGAGCACTGAATAGACTCACACAAAGCTTCCCTAGAAACAATATCACATCTCCTATTACATTCACCTTCCCTATCCTCATTATGTTGTTTATGATCAGCTCTGTAGCAATTGCAGATGATTTGCAGAAGCTTTTCCCTGTTATAGCAATCTGAAGACACCAAAAGACAACAGTTTATTAAAGAAATGAGTTTTGTTTTATTATAAAGGGAAGAGACTTTCTCTTACCATTATGTAAGCATTACGGTTAGCTGATTTGATAGTCCACTCAACGCTTTTAAGACAACCACGTGAAGTGTAATAACCCATTCTCCCAAGCCAGTGATCAGGTATGTTCCCTCTCACTTTCGTTCTACGACGAATACCTTCGAGAATGAACCTAACAGACTCCACAAAGGACACAACGAGTGAACCAAGAGCCACTGATCCAACATTGTACAGCCCAAGCCGCTTCATCGAGGCGAAAACAGGTAGAAAAGGTATCTCCGGTGATGCTTCTTCTTCCCCTTGAGCCCAGTAATAAGAAGCAACAGAGCCAGCAATCACTGTGGCAGAAGCTGCAATGAAGAACTGTGTGGCCCAGTAGCAACCAAATAGATGGAAGAATATGGCAACGGTGATGTGAGGAGTGTAACGTATGCTGTAACCACAGCAATGTTCACAGTTCACTTTCTTTAAAGCGAGATCGTAAGCGCAGCAGTTAGTGTTGTTGCAGTTGTTCTGAACAACTTGACCAGAGCTAAATAGATAGAGAGCTGCTGATAACCAGAACATGTAGAATATTGCGAGCATTGCGTATGGTATAGCTGGGAATATAATCAGTGCTTGCACTTCTCCAATTACTTTAGCAGCTACCTGGAAGAATACACAACATAACAACAATGACATTTCTAGCACAAAGCCAAACTAGTAACCAAAGTAGTACTCACCTTGAGGACTGATGTTGCCATAAGGATACGGCGAATAATGGCTATGGAAGTGAGGATAGCAACAGCTGAGAGAAAAGTCATCAGAATGGCGACTATACGGACATGAGTCAGCTCCTGTGAACAAGCAAAGTGCTAATAAGACTAACGGTCTTATAATTTAATGTAGCTGAAAAGTGGATGATGTTGAACTTACTCGACCATACACATGAATGTATGGATCATGCTCACCAATAATAGGTGTTACAGCATCATCCCCAATCCATCCAGCTACAGAAACAGAAAGGCACAACACATGTTGAGTACAAACAACTTGAAACACAGAGAGAAATGCATTCTTTAAAACCAACCTTTCAAGTAGTAGAAGATGGTCACAGATATTAAAAGCATGTTGAAAAGGACAACAGTTATCCATGGCATGGCAGCTACAAAATGACGTATAAGGAGCAGCCAAACAATGGATAGAAACAAAGGGACAAGACCTCCACAAACAATCAGTACTGGCCATGACTTGCCAACATCAGCCACATACCTCTGCAAATAACCAACCACTTAGTAAATTCTTCAAGTAGAGTTTTAATGTCAATAGAGAAGAGAATCATTCTCTTACCTTAAGAACCGAGGCACGAGAATTAACTGATCTTCTGATAGATTTGTCTATGATCATATCCTCTTGAATACTCACACCACCCATCTGCTGCCAATGGCGCAGAGATGAGTTTGAAGCACGTGCAATATACTGGCAGCTCCAATAAACTACAAAATTAAAACAGTTCATTACAAGAAAAAGGTAACAGAGAAACAAAAACAAAAGACTTAAGCTTTGTGTTCTTACCATTCACACTAGGAAATATAACAGGGTAACAAGGACCCTGAAGCTGAAGAGACGAGTTCCTCATTGCAGGAGTAAGAAACTCAAAGTAATCATAGTTCCTGTCAATCCAATCATCCATCTTCATACGAATATCACCGTCAGGATAGTCACAGACCCAGCTGAGAGTATCATCTAAAGGTTCAGGGCAGTCCAATAGACAAATAGTCCTAGCATTAGCCAGCTTAAGCTCCCCATCTTTCAAACCACTCTCATAGACTTGGTTAGGGTTTAACCAATATCTAAGCTCAAGTTGAGTAAGGTCACGGTGACGGTGGTTGCTACCACACACATTCCCTTCATAGTCTAATCCATATGTGAGTCTGCAAATAATAAAAATCTAAACTTTAAGACACAGATAGTACTAAAGATACAAACTTTGGCTTAATATCAGATGAAAGTAAGGTTTTTTACCTTAATGGGTTACCTTGGTTGAAACCAAAGCTGGAGTTAACAATCATTGAGACCCAAAAGGCAATGAAGATGACTAGAAATGTAATGTCTCTGCACTTTCTGTTGTGCTTGATGATCCCATCTTTATCACTCCCATCACTTGAAGTGTATCTTCCAATTACAGCTCCCAGAGGTCCTCTCATCTTTTCCTCTTTCACTGTCTGAAAACCCTCGAGAAAAAGAAGGGAGATGTCCGGAGTGAACAACACAGAGGAACCTTTTTTGTTAAAGACTAAAAGAGTGTCTTCTCTCTCTTTCTATGTGTTCATTGTTCAAGAAGAGTGTGAAAGCATTTGAAGGGTATTAATGTCTTTTTCAGCAAAAGTGATTTTATTTTTGGTAAAAGATAAAATGTAATGGTTCTGTTCAATCTATCATCCGTGGAACAGGAATAGAAATATAGAATCCATGTCTCCTGGTTCTGATGGGCTTTGAGTGTTTTTTTAACCATTTTTAATTCCTTCCCTAATGTGTCACCCATTTTATACTAGAGTGATTTAGTAAACTACCCATATTTGAAGTTCAAATTAGCAAAATATCATTGATTGAATATGAAGGACACTGACACAACCATTTGGCAAGGAAATGTCGAGAATGACCTTTCTCTTTCCTCTCATTAATACGAAGCGTAAAAACATTTGTTAACATATAACACTTCTGTTAGCGTCTACAATATTTGTTAACAGCCAACACATCTATTACCGCGAAGCGTAAAAATAATTGTTAACAGTTAACACTTCTGTTAACGTCTACAATATTTGTTAACCGCTAACACGACGTCGAATCTAAAACCCAGAAAATTGATATCATCAAAAAATTGAGGATTCAAAGCCACTTATGAAAAAAATAATGAAATTTAAAATTTAATTGTATATAAAATGATAGAGATTTGTAAAATAATTAGGGATTGGAGAGAAAAAAGGTCAAAATTGAGGATTCAAAGCCACTTATGAAAAAATAATGAAATTTAAAATTTAATTGTATATAGAATGATAAAGATTTGTAAAATAATTAGGGATTGAAGAGAAAAAAAAAAGGAGATGTCAAAGAGAGGAGATAGAGTGTAGAGAAAGACAAAATGGTTCAAAGGAAAGTGATTGTCACATCATGGGCAATTCTCTAATTATAGGTGCCAAATAAGACACTTTAGCCAATTATCTCTTTATACTATTTGTTCTTCTTTCTTTTTATGTCAAGATTTAAAACAGAACTTTTTTTATTTTTATTCCTACTGTGAATTTGCAACTGCAACTATAACGCCGTTCATTTGATT
>CAKOAT010244043.1:178483-262294 GCA_932364175.1 Eruca vesicaria subsp. sativa | reverse complement strand
CTGTCCACGGAGATCGCCGGAGCTCTGCCAGTTGGCACCCCAGTTACGAGTCATCTGACGCCAAGTCTTTCCCCTTGAGCCTCTCACCGCAACCGCTTTCACCGCGCCGCTGCCGCCAACGTTTGATAGTATTACCATATTGAAATTACCTTGCCCTCTCATCGTGAACCTCACACCTCCTCTTCTTCTGCATCCCACCCTATATAATATGACACACTAAAAGATCAGTAAATGGATTTAAATGATGTTACATTTGTGTGTGACTGAATTATTTAAATGTTCTATAAAAAAAAAAACTATTTTAACGAGATGGGTTATAGCTAGGGGATATATAGTTTATTTGTGTTTGCAAATTTTTAGTATATTTAATATACTTTTATATGTACATATTTAGGTATAAAAACACTATAGTTTATCGAATATCATTTAACAAGTTCAATAAGAAATAAAATGTGAAAGAAGCACAAATAGAACATAATATGTTACCGGCGGTAGAAGACGGGGACGATGCCTTCGTTGCCGCGACGGGCTATGCGAAAGAAAGCAGGCATGGACATGTCGAAATGGTGACGAGGGAGATTGCACCAACCTCCATTATTGTTCGACGGACAGAAGTTTGTAGCCGTCACAGTAACGGCGGCTCCTCGGAGACACCACTTAGGATCTGCCCAATAGTCACACCTCACTTGGTAACACCCACCGCATGACTCTCCGCTTCTGAATAGTGCACCGCTAAGCGCCGTCGTGTGGGCTCCGAATCCGGCGTGGTACGGATTGTCATACCCACAAGCTCCACCTATAATCATATATATCGAAATTAATTAAGTTGTTTAGAACAAAAAAAGTTTGCTATACAAAATAAAAGCATTGCAATATAGTGAAATGGGCGTTTTAATTACCAAGTGAAGCAGGGCTATCATTAACACCATAAAACGTTGCATGAGCCCTAATCCAACCATTAGAACACATCCCCACACTTAACGTACCAAGGAATAGAATAACCGTAACCAAATATTTTCCACTCATATCCATATCGTAGTAGTATATATTTTTTCTTGATTGAGATAAAAAGAGATAGAAAGAAAAGGTTTTAGTTAAGAAGTGCCTGATGGAGAATGAAGCCCTTTGGACTCGTTTTATAATTGATCTGTATAAGAAATAACGCGTTTTGGCGGTGATTAATATTACGACTTATTTCACTTGCACCACAATCTCTCATGCATGTGTTCGTTATCTTTCTTAGTTGGACCCTTATTTTTTACTATTTTTGTTCCTTATGTTTACTATTACTCTTGAAAATTCTCTAATAATTGAATATATATACCTCTAAACGCAGGATAAAAATATTTATCCTTAAAACTATGTGAAATTTTGAGTTATATAGTTAGTTTTGCTTATTAATTTGGTGAGAGTTGTTTAGAAGACATTGATATGTTCCTTACCCAAAAAAAAAACACTAATATGTTTATTGCTCCAGCGCAGGTAACAACAGTTTAGCTTTCGTGGAGAACCCATGATAAATAGTAAAATACTAATATATGAATACTACAAGATACATACATATTTGATACTTGATAAATGTTTAGCACTGTAGTCTATACTCTACTATAGTCTATAGTGCTAAACATAAGACTATAGACTATAGTATGTTAAGTAATTAATGCCTTGTAATCTGACAGCAACTACCATTTGGTTCCGATGTTTCAAATAAGAGGAAAAATATGAGTGAAACTAAAAAGATTGGCACAGTTGACATTCTGAGATATAGCTGAATATTTAGTTAAGGCTTCATGTTCGTATGTTCATTACTCATTGCTATTTTCTATAAGAGTTTGAAGTCTAGCTGCTAAATTGCAAATTACATTCTCCTACGATTTAGTCTACATACATTAAATGGGAGTTCACGAAAAAACTCTTTCTGAAATGACCTGTTTTAGTCTCCTACGTTTTAGTCTACTGATTAGATGTGGGCATCCAATTGAAAGTAATCATGAAACAACGCGTTTTCTCATTACTGTTTTAAATACTATAGTATATACATGTCAAGGCACATAGTCTACACTTAAAATACTAAAATAGAAATGAAACACATATATAATATGGACATAGATGATAGACAATATGGACATAGATGATAGACCCGCGTGGCATTACTACATGTCCTAGGCAGTACACAGAATCAAAGAGTACGGAAAAGCCTACATATGCACTCAAAGACATTTATGTATCTATAGGTTGTACGGTGAGTTAGCTTTAGGAAGAACAATGGCATGTGGTTACACGTGGATTTGTGCTTCTCACCCTCTCCATTAATGGCGTCGGTGAAGTTTTTTTATATATTTTATTTATCAACAACACAAAGTGAACCCACGAAACATAACAAGAATTAGAACAGAGAACTATTGTTTTGTTACTCGACCAAGAACCTTTCCAATGTCTCTCTAGGGACAGTTCCAATTATACTGTCTTTCTTCTCACCATCTTGGAATATGAACATGGTCGGAACACTGTGTATTCCAAAATGGTTGGAGTTTGGACTCTCGTGTGTGTTGATTTTGTAGAATTTGAACTTACCTGTGAAGTCCTTAGCCAGTTGGCCAACTATGAGTGGAATCATACGGCACGGTCAACACCATGGTGCCCAAAACTCGACCAATATTCACGAACCCTCTGTTTGCCATTCTGAATCAGACAGGTTTGGTACTGCACCCTCCATCAAACAAATATATTTAGTTAGATCTCTCAAAGTGAATGCTCATTAGTCGCAGAATATAAAACTGCAAATCTAATTTAACCTTATAGTCATAGATTCACCATCATAGACTGAAAACCTTAACTTTCCCAAATCTCATTTAACATTGAAAACCAAAAGGTGGTAAACCATAAAAATATATTCCATCTATTTCATTATAGGTGTCATTTTAGAGTTGTGCATACAGATTAAGGAAATAATAATTTTCCATATTTTCTATATAAAAACACAATTACCTATACACCTAACCACATTTTAACCAATAAAAACAAATTACATAATAAAATTAATAAATTTTCTTTTGAAAATCGAGAGCTACACTTATTTTGTAACGAAAACATTTCTCTACAACAACAATTAATATGAAACGGAGAGAGTATCAAAAAAGATAATCAGGAGAAAGTTTTAAATGAGATTCCAATTTCCAAGGCAGGTTCACACATTGTGTTGATTACGAAGATAAGGATTGAAAGTCAAAATCGAAACCTTGGTTAACGTTTTTACTCACTTCTCTGAGAGAATGTAGCTCTCAAAACTGAGTTTCAATAATCTGATAAAAGCAACTGTACTAATGAGGGTTCTATTAGCTATCAATAAAAGTCTTATCACATATACAAGAAGAAGAACGATATAAACTAGCCCACCACAATTGTACAGATTTGGGTTGATTCCTAGCCCACCAGAGTGGTAATGTACAACCTTTTTAAAACCACAACAAGGAAACAATTAAAAAAAAAAACTTTCAGGAGACGACAAAAACTCACTTTTGAGACAGTCCAAAAGACTTACCGGTGGCACAGAAGGGTATGTATCCGGGAAGAAGATATCGAAAAAGAAGAGACCGTCATGGTAAGGAGTGCCATCAGCTCCAATAATAACAGCCCTCAAAAGATCCATCCTAGACTCATAAGCTCTGACAAATATCATCTCTATTGCAACAAACAAAGAAAAAGTAAGTAGTAACCGGGCTTCGTAGCCTGGTGGTAAAGGAACCTCGGCTGAGGTGTCCGCCATCCGACTTCGAACCCCGGCCAACACATAATTTACCTGCGGAGTTGGTGTAGCGCTCCAGACCATTAGCGTAACCAGGGGCCCTTAAGTGGACGCTTAAAAATCATGTCATGGCATGGGCTTAGGCCCGGTGGGCTAGTCGATCACGCTTTGTGGTCGGATACTGGGTTATCAAAAAAAAAGAAAAAGTAAGTAGCTAATATTAAGTTGTGTATGCATATTAATTACACCAACCTGGCAAATCATTCTCAAGAATCCTCCACTCTTCTTGGATCCTCTTAGCCCATTCCTTTGAATGCTGAAAGTAGTACCAAATAAATAGCATCATGTTATATCAAACACTCTCAAGAACAATGATTTAACTTATTTCTCATATGGTTGCAACCTTTTTTGAAGCTGTTCCTTTAGAGCATACTGGTGGTCCACCAAATCTTCAACGATGTCAAATCTTTTGAAAAACACGTACTTGCCTAGATAATCCTTCATATCTCTCTTATCTCTGGAAGTATCTGGAGCTAAAATAACCTCTTGCACTCCAGGTCGAGCATTATAAACACCTTTTGGCTTGTGTTGTGTGGGAAGCACTACACTAGACAGGAGCCTGAGTGTCAAGATGATTCTGTGGCAAAGCGTAAGCAGAGTTTGGTATGACTCCTTTAGAGTTGTGTGGTAAAGCACTCCATGGTATATCTGAATGTTTAGAATGGATTCCATTTATTATTTTTGGTTTCTTGGAGCTGCTGCTGGTGGTAGCTTCTTGTTTAATACCGTGTTCTTCACGTGAAGACTTTCTGCTTCCACTTGATTTAGAATTTGGAAGCCAGTCCATTGTCACCTCCACGCCAGCTGGGAGCTCCTTCTCCTTGGCATCAAAAAGAGCTTGATACTAGGAGACGTAATCATCAGCCTCCTCCTCCTCTTCCATCTCCATCTCCATCTCCATCTCGTAGCCATATTGATCAGAATCGTCTTCGTAGATCAAAGAGTCTAGATCAAGTAAACTATTTGATGGTAGTGGAGAGGATCCAGGAGAAGACTCATTGTCCTAATGATGAAAAAGAATGTCGTTTTTAGCTGTAAAGCAGTTATCACATTGATATATAATATAGAAAAAATCAAACACTACCTCTAATTGCTCATCGTCAGAAAATGATCCTAATTGTATAGCTTTCCCTTTGTTATTATTATTATTATTATTATCTACATTGTTGTTATCAAGAACACCACCGTTTTGTATTGCAACTGGAGTTGTGTCCTACAAGATAATGAACGATGATATAAGGGTAGATCTTGAGTAAGATAAACATGATATCCACAGTTGATTAGCAAAGCCTGTGAGAGTTTTGTTCATTTATTTACATAGTTGAATGTGTTCCAAGTAAAAGAAAACTAAAAACAAACAACATAAAGTAAACTGATTACTAGAACAGTCAGGGTTTTTAGTGATCACAATAAATAGTTAAACACAGCCGAGAAATATATACGATCCCACAAGATGTGAATAAGGTAAAAATATTCAGCGAATTTTGGGAGGCATAGTTAAACAGAATTTACCGTCTAGTAAACCTAAGACAAATACTATTCAATATGATCATTAACCTTGTTTGGCGTTAGAGTTGTATAAACGATAACGATTTCCACTAAACAGAGAATTGAATTTGCCACTTTTTAGAGAAAGAGGAGAAGAAATCGACGGAGCACTACTTCTCTCTTCTGGCCCTATTTAATCATAATCCTAGCCTGTTATATCTCGATTTTGTTCTGGTTTCAGATTGGTTTTATTGCTTTTTCTTTTTAATTTATAAAAAATAGCTACTACACTGGATTAATATCCAATTTGGCTTGGTTCTGTTTATATACTATCGATTTTCAATTTATTCTGTTATATAACGAAAAAAAAGTAATTATACTTAGTTTTTATAACAAATTTTAGTTTATATGATTAGAAAACAGATTTATTAAAACATAAATATATATTCCTTACTTAATCTTTTAAATATAATATTTTATGTTTTATTATACTATTAAAATAAAAATAAGGAAATTTTTATATCCTAATATTATTAAATAACTATATTTGAGCACAAGTTTTTACCAATAATTTTTTTAAATATGTTTTATTTAATTTTCCCAAAAATAAAATAACCTTTTAAAATTAAAACAAAACAAATTTATGAATTTAGTGTTTTAATTACGAATACCATATTAATAAAATAATATTGAACAAATTTATCAATATTATTAAATCCAAACCAGTTTCTCTATTTTAGTTCGGTTCAATCTTAATTGTTTCGATTTTACTAGATTGAACACTCCTACAAACCTAATCCTAATTAATTTTAAGAAGGAAAACCTAATGAGAAGTGTTTTAATTCAAAGTGATTATCTAAGATGATGGGGTTGAATTTTGGCTGGGTGATTTCGATCCTATTTTATTGTTTACATGGCTTTAGCAACGGTGATGATTATAGTTGTGCTCATTGTTACAAAGCTAGAAAAAGGCAAAGAAATTAAAAACCAAGAAGAATATAACAATAATGTAGCAGCACAAGTATCTTCAACTTCAGATGAGAAACTGAGTATGAAACTCATAATGTAAGTCTAAGCTTTAGTTTATTTTTCCGTTTGACATCTTATGATTAGGTTTCTGTTTTGCTGAAAGACTTAATCTACTTAGTATTGACGAGCATATTGAAGGAGATCACCTTAAATTTGATTGAGGTTCACAAGAAGCTAACAATAAAGGAGCAGTTGAAGAGTTGGATGATCGACATTTAGAAGAAAATTAAAATATTCTGTGTACAAAATCTGATCAATCTACATAAGACATGTTACAAATAATGATTAACTGATTTGACATATGTTATGATCTTGTTAATAACGGTAGAACATCAAAAATTATATTATAAGGTGCCAAAGTATACATCATATGTTAATGGTTTAGGGTGATATTTATTTGCGCAACATCAAGAAGCTGTCCGAAAAGATGTTGAGCGTGCTTTCGGAGTTTTGCAAGCTCGATTTGCTATTGTTAAAAATCATGTATTTTCTTGGAATAAAGTCAAGATTAGAAATATTATGAGAACATGTATCATAATACTCCATAATATGATAGTAGAAAACGAACGAGATGAATACACTGAATTTGATGTTTCGGATTTCCAACAAGAAGAAGACGGCGGAAGTTCACATGTCGATCTCACTTATTCTACAGATATCCCTACAAATATCGCCAATTAGATGGGTGTTCGAACTAGAATTTGTGATAGACAAGTGCATCAACAATTAAAAGGTGATATAGTTGAACATATATGGCGTAAATTTGGACGTGATCAGGACAACAAATGAGCTTCAGTGTTTCTTTGAAATTATTATCGTTTATTTTAGTAATTTTTTTTTATGTTATTATGTTTTTATTTTATAATGTATGTTTAAAATGTTATGTTAACTTTGGTTTTTATGTAAAATAAATTTTATGTTCAATAACATTATGTTTAGTAACTTTTTATTTTAAGAACCTCTAATTAAGAAACTATTAATAAACTACTAAAATTAAGGGTTTCTTAACAAAATTCTTAACTTCACTTCAATACTAAAAAAAATCACTAAAAACCCTTAAGTGTGTTCCCCCAATTAACTGAGCTTCAGTATGGTAATAATAATCTAATCAAGGCAACTGTACTAGTGTGACTTCTATCACCTCTCAATGTCTTAGGTTATTATATAAGAAAAAGAAAAAAGAAGAAGAGGATCCATGCTAATAAAAAAGGTATGAACGAAGTCCTATGTTCTGGTTCTTAAGAAGAATAAAAAGAAGCAATGAAGCTCAATTTGAAGAAACTCTGCCTCTCTTTGGTCTTTTACTTCTGCTGCTCTCTGCAACCTTAGTCTCTGAGAGATTGTCTTCTTCTTCTGGTTCGAGACCAAGAACGCCTAAAAGAATGAACTCCTTCAACAAAAGCGTGTCCACAAAGGTAGCCACATCTGTCCTAAACTTCTCAGAACATTTCTCTTTACTCTCTTCCCCCTCTTTAACCTTTCCCCTCACCAAAGATGCCACTGGAGCTCCGTTTTTATAAGCATCACACGCCTTCAACACGTCATGAGCACAGCTGAAGAAATGCCCATACGAGAAGTCTTCAAAATACTGTGAAATTAGAAACCCACCACAACAATCAGCTAAAGTTTTTTATCAAAAAAAAAAAACAATCAGCTAAAGTTTTCATATTCCTTGTGACACAAGAACCAGTGTAGATGAATGAGTTTTTTTTTTTTTTTTTTTAAATTACCTTGGGAGGTCTCCTCATATTGTAAACCATAGTCTTCAAAGAAAGTAAGAAAGTGTTTTCGCTGTAAGCGTTAGATTGGCTCTCCCCGGATGGAGTTCCTGCTGTCCTCGCGTAGCCAGGCTCGTTGAAGTAAGGTTTTTCATTCAAGATTAGGCCTTGGATTGAGACAAGAACCTGTAACATTGTAGATTTGTTGGGGATCCACTTCTGACTCGCGGTACCACCCCAAGTGCCGAGAAGACTCAGACACACTTTCCCACAATTGTACAAATTGGGGTTGATTCTTAGCCCACCAGAATGGTAATGAACCACCTAAATAATTCCAAAAAAGGACCTTCACAATAAGAAAACGAAAACACACTTTTGAGACAGTTCAAAAGACTTACTGGTGGTACAGAAGGGTATGTATCCGGAAAGAAGATATCGAAAAAGAAGAGACCGTCATGGTAAGGAGTTCCATCGGCTCCGATAATCACAGCCCTCAAAAGATCCATCCTAGACTCATAAGCTCTCACAAATATCGTCTCTGTTGCAATAAACAAAGAGAAAGTAAGTAAGTTGATAATATTAAGCTCTGTGCGTATATTAACCTGGCAAGTCATTTTCAAGAACCCTCCACTCTTCTTGGATCCTTTTAGCCCATTCCTTTGAATGCTGAAAGTAGTACCAAATAAATAGCATCATGTTATATCAAACACTCTCAAGAACAATGATTTAACTTATTTCTCATATGGTTGCAACCGTTTGTGAAGCTGTTCCTTTGGAAGCATACTGGTGGTCCACCAAATCTTCGACGATGTCAAATCTTTTGAAAAACACATACTTGCCAAGATAATCCATATTTCTCTTAACTCTGGAAGCATCTGAAGCTGAAATAACCTCTTGCACTCCAGGCCGAGCATTATAAAAACCTTTTGGCTTGTTTTGTGTGAGAAGCAGCGCACTAGAAGAAGCTAGAGCTGGAAAAGGAGACTCAGGGTCAAACTGATTCTGTGGCAAAGCGTAAGCAGAGTTCGGTGTGACTCCTTTAGCGTTGTGTGGTAAAGCCTTCCATGGTGTATCTGAATGTTGAGAATGGGTTCCACTTATTATTTTTGGTTTCTTGGAGCTGCTGCTGGTAGTAGCTTCTTGTTTAATACCGTGCTCTTCACGTGAAGACTTGCTGCTTCCACTTGATTTAGAATTTGGAAGCCAATCCATTGTCACCTCCACACCAGCTGGGAGCTCCTTCTCCTTGGCATCAAAAAGGGCTTGATACTCGGAGACGTAATCATCAGCCTCCTCTTCCTCCTCCTCCTCCTCCATCTCATAGCCATAATGATCAGAATCGTCTTCGTAGACCAAAGAGTCAGGGTCTAGTAAACTATCTGATAGTGGTGAGGATCCAGGATCAGACTCATCGTTGTTGTTCGTTGTGTCATAACCATCACTAGCAGATTCCTAATGATAAAAAAAAGAGATATCATACTAATGAATAACATGGAAAAAAATCAAAACACATACCTCTAAGTGATTATCTTCAGAAACGGATCCCAATTGTATAGCCTTCCCTTTGTTCTTATTATCAACATTGTTATTATCAAGAACACCACCGTTTTGCATTGTACCTGGAGTTGTGCCCTACAAGATAATGAATAGAATTAAGAGTTTTGTTTAATTATTTAAGCAGTTGAATGTGTTCCAAGTTAAAGAAAAAACTCATCAGCTTACGATGCACATCAAATAAACACACAACAAACAGATAACATAAGTACGACTTAATAAACAGATCACAGAACAGTCAGTTAGGGTTTTTAGTGATCACAATAAACACAGCCGAGAAACGAATACGTTCCTTCAAGATGTGAATTAGGTAAATTAGTGAATTTTGGGATGCACGGTTAAACAGATTTACGTCTACTAACCTAAGATAAATAGATGAAAATTTCAATATGATCATTAACCTTGTTTGTTGGGGTTAGAGTTGTATAGACGATCTCAGGCTCCACTGAACGAGAATTGAATTTAGCACCAACTTAGAGAAGAAGAAGAAATCGAGGTAACACTTATCTCTTCTCGCCCTATTTAATCATATATAATACTACTAATTAAACTTAAAAGGAAAAAAGCTAATTAGAAGATTTTTTATTTAAAGTGATTATCTATTAAATTTTTCAATTGTGCATTTTTTTAACGAGTCAACATGGAAACTGGAAAGTCTAGGGGCTGTTACTGGATTTCATATTTATAAAATTTATAGATTTGGGTTTTAATATAATTCTAGTGTTATTTGAGTAAGACTTTTCAAAACCTTTTAAAAGACTACTGTTATTAGATTATGATTTTTAAGAAGTATCTAAAAGTTTTTGAAAAACTAGAGGTATTAAATTCATTATTTTGCAAAATCAACAAAATTGTTGTGTTATTAATTAAAAGAAAAAGGAAATTAGCTGACCCATCACTATTTTGAAATCTGAAGTTATTTATTGATTTGCATGTTTTTCTTTAAAATCTATTTACCAATGGTGATAATTACGAAGGTAATTGGTTGGGATTTAACTAGTGACTTTAACTTTATTTTATATATACAACCATATAAATCATCAATTATGCTTTAAGTAGTTTTTAAAGGTAAAATCAAAAAATTAAAAAAAAAATGGTTGTAAAAACCTTATTTTCTAAAGCAAAAGAATATTGATGTAGGATTACTGTAGGAATATCTTTCATTTTTCTATTTTTCTCATTTAATTTTTACAACGACATTAGATACAATTACATCCAAAAATTCTACCGACTAAATTCTACAATAAAATTTTTACAGTTACAGTTCAATTAATCACCCATGTATCTCATTCTGCTATTGTAGAGGAAAGTTAAAACAAAAAGTATTGGGTAAATCCAAGGGATAGGAACTCTTCTATTTAACAATCATAGCAAATCAATGTAAAGTACTCTATGATTTCTACAATGAAATCTATCGAAGACTATAATCTAGATTTGTTCTAATTTAACTCTAACTTTCTTAAGAAAAAATAAAGATATTCATGCTTTGATTTCAATTCACAAATTCATTTCTTCTTTGTTCTTTTATAATTTATTTATAAACAGTTATTTTATTACTTAAATATAAAATGGTATAAGAAGGCTTCTTTATATCTTTTTTTTTTACTCAAACTCAATTTTCTATTAACCAACTTGTTCTTTTAAACATAGGTTTATCAAGTTTCACTAGATTTTTTTTTTTTGCTAACCTTCACTAGATATTTTACCCACAATGACTCAACTAAATACAACTTAGAAACATGAGACATGAATGTAGAAGTGTTCTTTGCTATCCTGTTATGCAACGTTATTTCCTTCTCTCGGATAGTACTGAACTACAGCCTCCTAAATCTTTGAGAGAAAATGAGATATAACCTGTATTTTTTCAGTAATCCTTATATCTTTAAGTGATCTTTGATGGAGAATATCACAAACTATATCTTCAGTAATTTTTTTCTAGTGTGTATTGATTTGTTATTACTGTTGTTAGCAATAACAAAAACTTCCAATAAATAACCATCGTTACACACACACACATATATATAAAATTATTGTACCCTTATGTTATGATCACGAATTTTAATGTGACTTTATGATCACACTGTTACTTGTGTCCTTATGATAACACTTTTTTTATTTGTGTCATTTCACTTAATGAACACAGATTAGATATAGCATATATGTTTAAATAAGGCAAAGGAATATGACTATCAATAAACCAATATCCTACTGAATTTATGATAAATGGTGCTTTTACTCATTATCGACTATAGTTTTCAAGTATTTTTCAAAATCTTTGGTGTCTATTGAATATTTTCAGGTTAAACATGGTGGAAGGGATTTTGGACACACAAAAAACAAGGATTGGAGAAAAAGGAGAAATTTGAACGTTCTGGGATCGATCGACCCCTTTAACACTGGTCGATCTGCTGCTCAATCCCAAGAGACTGACTGAGCCCTTTTCTTTGGCCAATCTATCCCAAATGCGCTGAACACAAAAAAAAAAAAAAATTTGCTTTTCTTTTATTTTTGGTCTGGTTTTTGTATAGAAATGCGCTTCTGGCGATTTTTGACTTATAACCTTTGTTTTTATAGCCATTTTTAGATTTGAGCATAATTATGACTGAAACCGGTGTGAAACCTTTTTTTGTATTTTTTGCCTGAAAAAAATTAAAAAACGAACCAATCACGGATTGGCATGTGGCGGTGGAACCCGCGAACAGTGCAAAATCTCTTCAAGATCGATCTTTATTTTGTGCTTTCTATCACCGATCTTTAACTTTTTGTAAAGCCTACTCAAATATTTAATTTTCTTTTTTTTTTATCAACATAATTATTTTTTGTTAAGGATCTCACTGTTAAGGATCCCCTTTAATGATGGTCTTATATGTCTTTGATGGTTTCCCTTGCTCTGCACATATACTGTGTGTCACAAATGTGCATTTCTTGATCTTTCATTTCCATGGGTTACCAGCTATTATTTCCTTTTTACATATAGACGATGTTCATCTCGGAAATAAGCTGATCACTGGTGATCTCTCTCATCTCATGATAATGGCCGTTATCATAAATCTGCAAAAGGTTGGGTTAAACACATGAGAGAAATATTTTCTTTAATTGATAAGTACTCGTTCGTTCTATTTCATTTTAGTTTTATATATCTATCTATCTATATATATAAAGGAGAATGTTCTCTTCATATAGAGTGCCACGTCAGCATCCCCAAAAGAGAAGGAGAAACTGCCACGTCAGCTCAAAAATTGTCAATAAGATATTATTTTATTGCCACGTCACTTTGCTCACATCTAATTTTTTGGTTGTTTACCGAAAAAATCAACTTTGGCCCACTTAAATTTCTCGCCCTCTCTCATCATTGTCAACGAGCTATCTCTTTCTCTTCCGCTCACCTGAAATCCCTAACGCCACCCTTTCATAAGAAAAGAAAATTATCCAATATAAATTTCCTTAAGTATATGCAATATAATATTTTGAGAAATATTAGTTTTCTTCTTTTTTGACATAAACATTACACTTTCTCGTGTAAACGTTGAATTCTTTCAGATTGTTTTTATATATTAGTTAAATTTGCATTGATTAATATCTGAGGAAGCATTTCCATTCTCTTGATTAAACCAAATGATCAATGCTATTTCCACTCGGTGGGACGTTTGAACTCTATGATACATGAATCTTTTGTAATTATGATGAAAAGTTTTTAGTAGCTCCAGCATGGTTTAGTTTTAGCCCAGTCGATGAGGTGTGAATTATCTTATCCACTCCAATATAATTGTGCTCACTGAAAGGAAGCATCAATATATAAGATATTCTATCGACTTGAAGTAGATTAGTTTTTGTGACTTTGAAGGGTTTTAACCCTCAGATCTCTCTATCAAAGAATGGAAGAATATCTAACTTTTAGATGTAAATCAACAGAACTATATATACTTCGTTACAACAAACAAGGAACACATGAGTTTCTAAATTTAAAAGTTATATGATGATATTCCGGTTATATGGATAGACAAATGAAATATGATATATAGTCCTAAAATTATACGAGTTAGTATATATATAAATAGAATCCTCAGTTTATTTAAATTTATTATTTTATTAATTTTATTTTATTAAATTATTTTTCTTTCAAAATCTCAAAATCTACCACAACACATAAAATGGTGAGGATTGGATCTTCTCGGTGTAGTATTTTGTAGTGTTTCTTGCTAAAGTTGTAACAGTAATATACAATATTAGTCATACCTCCGTAAAAAAATATTTTATGTATTATATTTGTATTATCTAATAAAAACTATTTAATGTTAACATTAAAATTTATCAAACATAAATTGTGATATTTAAAACCTGAAATTATAGTATAGTATACACATATATACCTAATAAATCTAACAAAATTTTGTTTTGACTAAATACATGATAATTTAAACACGTTACACAAATGTTGACTATTTATTTCATTGAAATAACGATATAACTAAAAGTATGGTAAGTATATTAATAGTAATGAACTAACAACCTTTTGAAGTACATATATAATTGTATTTTTGTATTATAATTGTAAGTGTTACCTCTAATAAGAATAATAATCTACATATTGAAAAGAGATTATTTCAAATTAAATTAAACTAATCATTTTAAAATATTCAATACAATTGATAATATATTATATAATTTTTTCGATTACTAATCCACCCGTAAGGCGGGGCAAACCCTAGTTTTCTAAATAAAAACATCATTAACTATATATCTAATCTTATTTCAATGAGAATATAAATAGTCATATAAAATTAATAAATATTGCACTGAAATTTTAAAATGGCATTCCTTTTGTAACAAGAATTTTATTTTACAACATTTAATATAAAATGGAGGAGTAGTAATTAACAAAATCCCGTACTATAATAATGTCTTCTACTTTGTTGGTTTCATTGCCTTGTCGAATTCTTCTTGTTCTTGTGGCGTGTTCAC
Organism: Eruca vesicaria subsp. sativa; assembly: GCA_932364175.1. NCBI lineage: Eukaryota > Viridiplantae > Streptophyta > Magnoliopsida > Brassicales > Brassicaceae > Eruca > Eruca vesicaria. Next base: position 247,738 of record CAKOAT010244043.1, on the reverse strand, counting down.
CACGAGAATACAGATCTCTCAAGTACAATGGTGAAGGCTCTTCCTGTTTTGTATGTAGATAAATCCCCAGATTTCATCATTAGTTAAGAAACAAAAAGAAAAAGCAATGAGGAAATCAGTTACCTTACCTCACCACGAAGAATGCATTCAATGTGAGCAAGAAAATCACATTCTTTGGCACGAACAGACATGTTGATCTTGTGCGATTACCATAGTCTCGCAAACGCCACAGTATTACAAAGAACCATCCTGATTTCTTGAGAATCGGTTATACACGAGTGGATGAACATGACAAGATCTCTTGAACATGGACCCGGGTATGTCAAGACACTCGAAATGATACAGTACGTCACATTCGATGCATTTGTAATAACAACCGAGAGTGCTCAATTCATTTGAGTTTCATATTGGACAAGAATCTCCTCTTATAATTCCACAATCTTCATCTGCAACATTAATAATTACATAGAAAAATACGTGCTCATGACACTCGTGCTTCTACAGACCCCTCAATAAGGAATCTGCACACCTCATGTGAATGTCAACGTCGCATTCAAAGCAACCAAACGGGGCACCATCTATACCAACCCCACGGGCATTACAAGATCCTCGACCACCACTTCTCTGTCGGAAGATCGAGGCAAAGAAGAAACGAGTAGCAGTAAACGCAAGCTTTACACAGATAGAAGTTGCAAGGCATGCATGTGAACTCGACAGCTTCTTCTTTGAAGCAAATGTTGCGGATGCCGTCTTCTTCTACGATCTCCTCCGGCGAGTTTAAAGGGCGTGGGTGGGAAAAAATGCTCCAGTGTTGCCATTGCTGCTTTTGATGAGAGAACATTCGTCATAACTTGAGAGAGAGTAAAGCAGAAGTGAGTTGCGTTGGATAAGAAAGATATCCAAAAAAAAGTAGTCATGTCGCTTTCTTGTAATAGTTTAATTGATTTTTGTCCTCATTATAAACCAAGCTCAGTGAAGATATCTACACAAACACATTTCTTTACTCCCAATCAGTCCAATAACGAGCACATGCATACGGGCTGCTTAATTGTCACGCTCTTTTCCACTATTCGTGCGTTGCAAGTTGCAACCATTCGAGCTTAGCTATTGATCAATGATAGGTTGGATTTCATTTAGTATATCTGTGACATATTAGGTTGGATTCCGTTTAGTAATTTACCAAACAGTTTATACGAAATATATATATGATTATAATAGAGATATTCCGAGCAGCATTCTAGTCTTCCTCAGTCCCAGTTTTATTTATTGGAGCATTATTTCTGGATGTTTCTCCCTCATCTTTTCTCGCGTACTCTCAGCCATCTGCATTCAGATCACATATAAGTTAGTCAAAACAAACTTAAGCTCAGAGTCAGAATATAGAGTTTACTGTGACATATCAGGCCTTTGAAGAATTGATTCATCCCAAATCCCACTATACATAAACTGTCCTAGAACCGACTACGCTTTGATACCGCTTGAAGAGACCCGACCCATTTTAAATACTATCAGTACAAGTATAAACCGACTTCCTCGATCAGACTTAGGCCATTTTCCAACTTTTATATATTTTTGTGTGTGTTTAGTTCCAAACAAATCAAGCAAACATAATAAGAGTTTAGATAGATAAACATGATAAGTTTTTTAGACTTTCAACTTAAAATCAATTGGCAATTAGTCGATTGGCCCAAGTCCCTTATATACTCATTCATATTTCCAATGTGAGATATTTATCTCAATACTCTCCCTCGAGATAATGGTGCGTATAACCATTGATTTCGCAGAATCCATCATATCCCTCTGAGATAATGCTATTTTCTAGTTATCTCGAAGAAATTGGGCTTTCCGCCATCAATTCGTGGGATGAACGGGCCACTGTTCGGACCGGATTAATGGGTCAGGGTATGAGCCGGCTCTGATACCATGATAAAATTTTTGGACTTCTAACTTAAAACCAATTGGCAATTAGTGGATTGGCCTAAGTCCCTTATATATTACTCATGTCTCATTCATACTTTCAGTGTGAGATCTTTATCCCAATAAAACATAGATTCAAGTTAACAATTAAGTGAATTTTCTAAACAAGCTATTACAAGTTCAACTCGTTCTTTATCTACCCAAGTCCACCATCACTCTTTCATGCATTGTCCCTCAATCATTCTGTCTATACTCTTTCGGGTTTGATCATGACATGCATCCACAAAGGAGCATAAGCAACATATTTGCTTAGTGAGAGCAGTCATCATGTCTCACTTAGCCAATGGTGAAGCAAGCGTATGTATCTTGGTCAGTCAATCAGATAATTGGACATGTTTATCACCCAGTTAGATACTTGACTGAATTAGATAAGCAATCAGTACAGGACAATCTCGTAACATTCATACCACGATTATATACTTAGACTACGGTCACGCACTCAGCTTTGTTTATTGGTTCGGTATGATTTAGTTTGATTAGTCTTTCTAATATCTCTTGCACACTTTCCTCGGATTTCTTGAGCACTTGAACATTCCAACACTTGAAATCACCAATCAGACAATTGTTCTTTAATCGGACTTGGTCGATTTAACCAAAATAAAACTCAAACTTTCTCCTTTGATCGAACGTTTCTCTCTCGTTTCTTACTTACGATTTTCTTGACAGTAAATAGAAAAATGAAGAAGAGATGCAATTAAATAAGCAGTTATTTAAAGGGGAAATTGGAAAATTGAGACACTTTGAACTTTTATTTGTTCATATAGGACTTCTCATACTTTGGGCAGTTCTGGACATGTTTTACCCTTTATTAATGAAAAAAATAGTATTCTAATTTTGAAAAATAGAAAAAATATGAGAAATCTAGAAAACATAAGTATGACAACATATATGTTTAAGCTTTTATTTTTTTAAAATGGAATCATATTTTATTTTATCTTTTAGCTATAGATAGAATACTCGTTCTGGTTATCTACTCAGTTTAGAAATCATATACTGGGTGTTCTTGCTAGATAGACCCGAGGTATGGAACGTAATATAACATTTCTTGTCTATTCTAACCAAGGTAGTATTGGTAACGTTATAATCAAGGCATATGTCTTTGGTGTACGTGATGCTAGATACTGATTTATAACCATAACTTATTGATATACCTCATCCAGATTTTGTGCCATAACCAATTCAACATGTTACCTTATGTGACGCTTGAGAAAGAATACGTTTCCCACCTTTTCTACTGTGTTCTGCCTTAGGTAGTATACATATTCTAGGTAATCCGCAAAATATGGAAACTTCCATATTCGGTTGAAGATGTTTCCTAAATATCTTAGAGAATATTTTGTCCACTATTTTCTCTCTTCCTCACGGGATTGATCTATCCCAGAAAGAGTCGGTCGATCCCAACGGTCAGTCTCGATGATTAAACACAAACATAAAAAAACACGGAGCAGAAACTGATCGACCTTGTCCAGTTCAGTCGATCTTCACCGATCAATCTATCATAGATTGATCGATCTCTATTTTAGATCGATCGATCCCGATCCCAAATAATAGAACCGAACCGAAAATAACCAAATATTTCTCTTTGAATCAGTTTTGCTCCTCGGGTGTGTTGAATCATGAGTCACCTTGATACATAATGTGTTCTTCGTGTACGAGTATGTGTTGAATTGTCACATAATTATGACAGAGAGAAGGCGGAATCGCCATGGGAGAGAGCTCGGCGGAGAAGATGATGTAAAACAAAATTAGGGTTATCGATTTCCCCTTTGTACTTTGTGTCCCGATTCTTGTTTTTTTTTTAATTTATAATTTAAATTTATAATTCCCCTTAATTGATTAATTTTAAGGGTATTATGGTATTAACAAATTTGAAAATCCTATTTTCCCAAAAAATCTTCTAAAAATCTTATAGGGACAAATCCAAGTTGAGAGTGTCCTAATTTTCTAATTTTTCCTTATTTAAAACATCGTTCCTCCTCATTTTCCACTGGACCTGAAAGTGTAAACCCGTCAATCTGTTGGTAATTTGCAGTAAGTTGTAATTATCGAAGATTTATTTAAAGTGCGTTACCTATTCTTAGAGATGGCAATTGGGTTTTCCCGTCCCATCCCATCCCGGATCGCTGCGGGTTCGTCTTCTAGCGGGACACAGCGGGCCTGTCTCGCGTGGGATGCGGTCTTAAAAACAGCGGCCCAATCCCGTACCGCATTTCTTGTAGGCCTTCGCGGGCCTTTGTGCGGGACATGTGATAATATGCGCAGCTGAACGATTCAGATCCCTCTGAAACGCTTTAGGCCATTTTAGGACATAGTTCAAGTCGTCGATTCAACTGAACATAATTCATCAATCATTGATTTGCTTATTTTTTTATTGAAAACATAATTGCAATTATTTGTATTTTACCCAAAACATATTAACATACAAAGTAAAAATAAGAGATAATTGGCTAAAGCACCCTATTTGGCACCTATAATTAGAGACTTATCCATGATGTGACAATCACTTTCTTTTGGACCATTTTGTCCTTCTCTACACTCTCTATCCTCTCTTTGACATTTCCCCCCTTTTTTTTTCCTCTCTTCAATCCCAAATTATTTTACAAATCTCTATCACTCTATATACAATTAAATTTTAAATTTCATTATTTTTTCATAAGTGGCTTTGAATCCTCAATTTTTTGACTTTTTTTCTCTCTAATCCATAATTATTTTACAAATCTCTATCATTCTATATACAATTAAATTTTAAATTTCATTATTTTTTTCATAAGTGGCTTTGAATCCTCAATTTTTTTATGATATCAATTTTCTGGGTTTTAGATTCGACGTCGTGTTAGCGGTTAAATATTGTAGACATTAACAGAAGTGTTAGTTGTTAACAATTATTTTTACGCTTCGCGTTAATAAATGTGTTCGCTGTTAACAAATATTGTAGACGTTAATAGAAGTGCTAACTATTAACAATTATTTTTACGCTTCGCGGTAATAAATGTGTTGGCTGTTAACAAATATTGTAGACGTTAACAGAAGTGTTATATGTTAACAAATATTTTTACGCTTCGTGTTAATGAGAGGAAAGAGAAAGGGCATTCTCGGCATTTCCTTGCCAAATGGTTGTGTCAATGTCCTTCATGTTCAATCAATGGTATTTTGCTAATTTGAGTTTCAAATATGGGTAGTTCACTAAATCACTCTAAAAATAATTGCAGAAAATATTTTCCATTATCTTATAACTTATAAGTTTATAACCAATGTTTTAGTTTGCTGAATCCAAAAATTAAATAAAATGAAACACTAAATAAAAAATGTCAACCCCAAATTAAATAAAAAAGAAACCAAATAAAAACACTAGTGAAGCTCGTCATCGCTGGAGCTGTAATCGTTATCACTGGAGCTCGAATCATTATCACCGAAGCTCAAATCATCATCATCGCCCGAGTTCCTTACGTTTTCTCAAGGGAAGTCACATGAATCGTATTCTTCTCACTCATTCTCTCTTTTTTCCAGGTAAAACAAAAAAAAATGCGGGTCCTTGTAATCCCGCAGGACCCGTTTCGGCCATCTCGCAAAAGACCCAGTCCCACAAAGACCCATCCCGTAAAGCTCGTAAATTTACGGGCCTGGAAAACCTTGTCTCAATACCGTCCCGCGACAGTTCTTTACGGGATAGACCCGCGGTCCAGATCCATAATTGTCATCTTTACCTATTCTCAATCCAATATTCCAAATCTGTTAATTAAGCACGAAAAGAAAAGTAGTATTGGGTTACCAAAAAAGGAAATAGAGGAATAATGGAATATATATAGTGGGAAAAGAGTGAAATGGACACGAGAGGTTGGCAATGAAAGCCTTTGCTTCTCCGTAACCCAAAAATATTCGGTTGTCACATAACATGCAGAGATGCTCCACTCTATATCCATCTATAAATTACATAACAATCAAAGGTCTGATCAGAAAGCAGAACAAGAACTCAAACACACACAGAAGAACTCAAACAACTTCAGTTAAGAAAAAAAAAAAAAACAAATCATGTCGGACAAGTGCGGAAGCTGCGACTGTGCTGACAAGACCCAGTGCGTGTAAGTCTCTTCTCTTTCTGTTTCACCGCTCTGCCAAAAACCAAAAAAACTCTCAATATTTGTTGATGAATCTGAACTTTTTCTTATGCACAATAGACTAAACCCTATGTGTTCTTATGTTTTCTTACTATGATCTAGAGATTTTTGATTTGAATGTTTCATCTTTATGTAACTACAGGAAGAAGGGAACCAGCTACACCTTTGACATCGTCGAGACTCAGGAGAGGTTGTAGATGACGGTTACAGTTATGGACTTTTGGTGATGGTTATGTTGATGATGATTTTTTTCTATTTCTTTTTGCAGCTACAAGGAAGCCATGGTCATGGACGTTGGTGCAGAAGAGAACGGGTGCCAATGCAAGTGTGGCTCTACCTGCAGTTGCGTCAACTGCACTTGCTGCTAAATTACAAACCATTTCTCGTTTTAACCTATTAATCAAAATGTAATATGAATAAAACGTTGGCGTGAGCTCATCTGTTGAGATCATATCTCTCTTATGACTCTCTAGTATGGTCTGTGGTGTGTGATGTAATCGGTTTATGGCCCCTTATCCTCTAATACATCATATTATCTACATATTAGCTCTCGTTGTCTTGCCTCCAAGCCCAAGAATCTTTCAGTTTAAGGTTTTTTACTTGATTATTATTTCGTTACTAACTAATACCCCTTCATAAAGCTGCTGCTTACCTAATAATTAATCTTTTTTCTACAAAAATGATAAAAACTTACGTAATATAATCAATGATTACTGAAAACAAATTTTGCAATTAATAAAAGGAAACGATTTTGTTCATAGAAAGACAACTCGTGGGTCTAGTTTCACTGCAAGGCCCTTGTGCGGCGTCTGTAACGCGTCCACTTGGCTTAATTAATTTGACCCATTTTTAAATATTTTATTTCCTCAGATTTGAAGATTGAAAACTCGATGCAGATTCACAACGTCTGTTTTCTTGCTCTATTCTTAGTCGACTTTTTCTTGGGTTCACCCCCTAAGGTGAACCTCTAGGTTCACCAACCAGTAGAAATGTGTTATTTCATATTTGATATCTTTTAAATAAGGAAATAAAATCTTACATATTATTTTTTAAATAAAAAAAATAAACAAAAATAAAATATTAAAAAACGAAAAATATTCTTTTAAAATATATACTTTAATAGTATATTATCTTTTTTTAAAAAAAAAAAATCGTGTTAAAATAATTTTAGTGTTTTTAAGATTTATCCAAAAGGTTTATGGTTTACCCAAGGGTTTAGGGTTTACGATTAGGGTTTAGGGTTTAGGATTAGGATTTAGGGTTTAGTGTTTTAGTTTTAAAATATTTTTTTAAAAAGCATTGTAATTTTAGTGTTTTTAAGATTTATCCAAAGGGTTTATGGTTTTCCCAAGGGTGTAGGGTTTAGGATTAGGGTTTAGGGTTTAGGGTTAGGATTTAGGGTTTAGTGTTTTAGTTTTAAATTTTTTTTTTAAAAAGAATTCTTTTTCGTTTTTGTAAACATTTTTGTTTTTATTTCATTATTGTATTTTTATTTAAAAAACATAATATAACTTAACAAGATTTTATTTCATTTTTTAAAAGATACCAAATATAGAATAATAGGATCTTATTGGTTGGTGAACCTAGAGGTTCACCCTAGGAGGTGAACCCAAGAATAACTCTTCTTAGTCACTCATCTTTCGCCGTCAAGTTCAACTTCAACTCCTTCGACGGCAACAACTTGTTCCTCCGAGACGCAAGCTTGGTCCCTTCCTCCGATGGTGTAAACCGTTCCGGAGCCTTATCCATGTCCCGAGACGAGAACCCATTCTATCAAGTTCAACAAAACCAATTACAACGGGTAGGCGGAAAACAACCTCTTCGCTATCGAATTCGATACTTTCCAGAACAATGTCTAAAAATCTCGGGTATATTTAGTTACAATAAAACTATGTCAGTTCAGTTTTATATTATGATTTATCAATTTAAAAATTAATTATGGTTATGAAAAATTTACGTTCACGTGTCAATCATATCTATCTTCAATATTTTTCTCTTGTGTTTTTGTTCATCTTGGTTATTGCTCGATATAAATATTGATTTTGAAGTTATTCTCATTTCGTTTGTTTATTTTGATCTAATATTTAGATAATACTTATGATTTAAATTAATTAAAAAGATAAATACTCAGGTTAGATCTGCATTTTTTGCAGAATAAGTATTTTATATTTATTATTTATTTTATGTTTTTCTGCATATTGTGAAATAATAAAAGAATAAGTATATATATTTAATAACTAAAATATCAGATACTATTATGTAATAAATTGGCGTGTGCATATAAATCTAACGATCACTCGTGTTTATTCACAATTAAGGTAATTAAATCAAAATAATCAATCTTATCTATCGTATATGATATATAATTAAATTTAAATGTTATTAACATAGATATATAGCACAAATTTAATATATATATATATTTATTAAATGAGGTTTATACTCATATGATTTTATGATTATTTGTATAACAAAACTTTACACCAACAATTTTTTTATTGTGAGATGTTTAATAGTTTTAATATTTTATAATCATTTTAAAAAAAACAGTGACAAATTTTAAATATTAATGTTACAATATATGTTTAATGCAAATATAAAAATATTACTATGTATTTTCATACAATGTATAATTTAATTTAAACAATATGATTATACGATGTACAGATTTTTATGAATGATTAATGTAATTGTGTAATTTATTTTAATAATAAAGAAATAAACAAAATGATAAAAAGTGTATACAGATTGTTATCAAATATGTATTGTTTAAAATCATTAATGGTCATATATATATTTAATCACATTAGGTAATTCCATAGATTTTATTTAAAGAAAGTCTGCAGAACAATAAATATTTGATATATGTGATAAACTATAGTCTGTGAAATATTATATTACTAAAGAGTATAATTTTTAGACTATAGTTTATATAAAATGCTATAGAATCCTTCTAAATTTAATTAGAAGGTATAGAGAACCTTTACGTAGGATGAAGTTATTTTTTTAATTAATATAAACTTAAGGTTACATCTTTTCAGATGTTTCTCAATTAATATATAAAGGATTTATGATGTACATTTATTTAATAAAATGTACATATTCGAAGGGTTAGTAAACTAGTCGACACATTTTGTTTGTGTCCATTGCTTAATTTTTTTACGTAACGTGTATAATAAATCGTCCATAAACAAGGCGTGCCGTCACTACAAAAAAATGATTAGTTTAAATCATTTATTTTATATATTTGTATTACTTATAAATGCTGTAAAAGCATTTTACATCACTTCCATAAATGACTTAGTTTTTGGTGATGCAAATAATTTGTATCATTTTGTTCATAACTGATGTAAAAATAGCAAATATTTGCATTAATTACTTGAAGTGATTTTAATATGTGTCACTTGTTAGAAATGATGTTATTATTCACATCACTAATCATAATTGATGTTAAATATTTATTTCAGTTATAAATAATTGATGTTAAAATTAATATCAATTATTGTAATAATTATAATATTATAATAATTACGTAAATATAAGAAATTATTTGATTAATAANATTACTTGAAGTGATTTTAATATGTGTCACTTGTTAGAAATGATGTTATTATTCACATCACTAATCATAATTGATGTTAAATATTTATTTCAGTTATAAATAATTGATGTTAAAATTAATATCAATTATTGTAATAATTATAATATTATAATAATTACGTAAATATAAGAAATTATTTGATTAATAACAAATTTTGTTTATTAGATAATTATCATAATTATTGTTTTTAATTAATTACATAACAAACAATATCTTTCTAATATCGATTAAGATTTCAATTACAAAAAAAAAAACTTTATTATTTTTTCAGAACCTACATCACGATTTACAAATAATTTACAAAAAAAAAAACAACACATATCAAACATATTACTAAAATGATACATCTTTTGTTCATTGTTCTTTGTTCCTTCTTGTAAAGGTCACATGCTCTATTTCTGCCATGAATTGTAAACTGTTCATGATGAAGATTCTTTGAAAATCAACATATCTGAAGATACATTTTCCTCTAAAAACTAAAGAAAATAAATTTCATAAGACCTTTGATGAATCTGTTTGAGAATATTGATTATAAATATTGAATAGCATATAATCTTAAATACCTCTTCTGTTTCTCCTGTAGAAAACGTTTGAAGTATATCTCCACTGATGAAATTTACCTTATCATCACTTTAATCTATCAACGATTATTAGGAATGTGAATACTATTCCAAATAGCAAACCGAAACGAATAGGTGAGAGAATAAAAGAAAACATGTAGTAATACAAAGTAATAAATTCTTTGAAGTTTTTAGAAGATGATCAGTCATCAGATATCAACTTTGAAAACGGTGGTTGAAAAAAGTTTTCTAAATGTTGGGGGATTTAGAAAAGTTTTTGACGTGATAAAAGGAATGTGAGTTTGTGGGGTGAGATAAAAAAGGAGATCCCTATTTTTGTGGTAACATATATTTTTATTTTTAATGTCAAAAATATTTATTTTTAATGTCACAAAAATTTCTTAACAAACTAAAAGCAAAACAATAAATGTCAATTAACTATAAGCATTTATTTCAGGTAAAATTTTACTACCATATATGTCGTAAAATCTTTTTATCTAGCTTTTTTTAATAATTATGTATTTATAATCATTTACATATATTTTGATGTAAAAATTCAGCTATATATATTTTACAGAATTATTTTTAGGTTGATTATTTAATCAGAATTTTTTGTAAGATAGAATAAAAATTTATTTAATCAATATTGAATATTCGAATTTATAAAAATAAGCTTTGGAATCATCAAAACAATAAAATGAACGACATATATTAATATTTTGTAAACTAATTTATGTTTTATATCAAATTTGCATCGTTTATTATAAATAATTTTACTTTATATCATTTTTCTAACTGATATAAACACAAGTTAATACATGTATCAGTTATTCACGTGATGTAAATGTATATTTTGTATCAGTTGTTTGAACTGATGTAAACTAGTATATATTTGTATCAGTTGCAATGAAAATGATGTTAGATAAATTTTAAGAACATCGTTTACTATAACTGATACTGAAACAAATATTCTGCATCACTTTTTAATAAATAATTCAAACTAAGATCACTTATCTTTGTGATACAATTTAAGTGATGTAATACAGTCTTTTTTTTGTAGTGCGTCAGGAATGGATCTTATAGGGCAACTCAAGGTGATGCAGTCAGACGTGAATCCGTATAAGGTAGGTAGAATTTTCGATTATAATATCGTCTATGTAATATTTCTCAAAGTTTGTAATACATAATTAACCAGCGTTAAAAAATCGTCCATAAACAATATTAGCCCACTATTAAATTGCTAACAAGACATTTATTTTGGTGTGGTTGGGGTATTAGGGATATCCTTTATCCAAACACAGTTAAATGCTTTTTTGTCATCAATAAATTTACCTATTCATGACGATCTACAAACCAAACTGGAAGTTATAAATCTATAAGTACGATGAAAATTAGTTATTTCCTAACATTGCGTGCAAGGCTATCCGCTCTTGAGTTTATTATTCTCGGTATATGATAAAGTTTAGAGAAATAAAACTGCACTTCTCGATTTTGATATCTTCTAAATAACTTGTAAAAGCTGGTAATTATTCTGGTTCTGAAACCGTCTTCACCAATTAAAAAAATATGTTACAAATGTGATCTGATACTGCCGTAAATTCCTCATGCATTCCATTTTCCATATAAGTGTCTCCAGTTCCGAATGCAGGGGTGATAATCTGTCTCTAATACTTCATACTGTCAATAAGCCATCGAAGCCCTCAAGGGTGTTATACCATCCTTGTTCCGAGTACAGTTCGTTATCTTTTCGGGATATGAGGCAAGGTTATAGTCTCATTCCCCCCCCCCTTTGATTTATCCTTTGAGAGATTGTAAGTTGTGCCTCGGTTCAAAGTAATGATTTTGTTTCTGCAAGTTTGAGAGTCTCTCTGGGATCAACATCTATGTTCATAAAAGTCTTGTTGTTCCTCTCTTTTCAGATATACCATAAGATCCAAATAAATTGATGATCCTCCATCTGCAGAAGAACTCTCTAAAACAGGTGATCCATATTTGTGAAGAGTGATTATTTTGAGAAAATATCGGAGATTTGATGGGATCCGTGCTAGTGTCCAAACTTAGATTGCTGGTGAACATTCAAAAATGACATGATTAACTGATTCCTATGCTTCTCCACAACGAACACAACATATATCACCTTTAATTTCTTTTCTACTAAAGTTTTTCCTTACCGCTCTATGCCTTGACACGATTTGCAATAAAAATGCTTAATTTTTGGTGGACATCAGATTTTCCAACAATACGACAATATGCCTTGAGAGCGTTAATCATAGGTCCATATATTGTTGGTTATTTTTCTTTGTCTGGGTATCTCCGCTCCACTTGGTATCCAAATTTCATTGTATATGTTCCATTATTCTTAAAATGTCAGCCATCTTTATCAGGTAAGTGAGTCCGGCTTAGAGGTATACTATGAATAGTATGTATATTTTGAGGATTCATAAGAGCCTGAATTTCTTATAAGTTCCATGTACGCGAGATTGTGTTGATGAGAGGATCCACTGTAAAATTAGGGAGAAAATTGTATTGATTACTATTTACTAGTCTCAGACAAGTGGTTGGGAGCCAAAATTTATTCCATAGTGAGATAGGTGATCATGATTCCATCCGTGTAATTAGTCATTTGCTAATCAGAGATCTAGTAAAGATAATACTGCGCCAACCATATAATGGTGAATACGATCTAATCGGTTCCACGAATAATGCATTTCTACAATAACGTCTTTTAAACACTCTAAAAATAGAATATTCGGTTTTTCTATCAAGCACTATAAATATTTTGCAAGCATAACCATATTAAAATATGTGATGTCTTTAAATACTATGTCCTTTTATCTTTGGGCATTAGATATATTGATCCATAATCTATTGACCTCAAATTAAATCTATTGACCTCTGAAACTACGACTTATAGGATAACACAGTTAAGTGTTATTGGTTGTCTTAGGGCCTGACTGGTTCTCCCGCCATCACCCACAAATGCAGCTTTTGCGGTTGGTAGCCGTTGTTGGCGTTTTGCAACAATCACAGAAAAAGTTATAAACCGCTTCATATCGCTCTCAATCTCTAAAATTCAAAAGCTGATTTCAGCTAACGTTTGCGGTTGCGAACGATTGCGGGAGAATAAAAAAAAATTTCTTCCAAAAAATTATATAAATATAAAAACGAAATATTTAATTAAAATTTGAAATTAAAATAATTAAAATACTGAAATATTTATATTATAAAATTTCCAAAAAAAAAATATTTTTCTTAATTTTAAAAAAATTACATAGTGCATTTTTCAATAAATTTTTTATATTTATCATGAAAAATATGATTTTAATATTTTGATAATTATATAAAATATAAATATTGTTAATTTATTACTTAACCGTTGTTGTATTTGATGATAAATCAGTCATAAGTATCCCGCAAACGCAACAATTTTTAACCGTTGAACCAGTCGTATAAATCTTTTACTAACGCTTAAAATCGCAATCTCCCGCATCCGCAAACGCCCGCAACCGCAATCGTTGCGCTGTAACCAGTCAGGCCCTTAGTTGAAATCAAAATTCCGTTAGACTTAATATAGATGAGAATTTAAAAGTTTTAATTTAATTTACAATTTAAGATACATGATTCATCTAAAAAAATTTCGATCCTTCTCAAAGTATTTATAAAATCAATATGATATCTTTTTTTCTATAACATAATTGAACTCTATTTGAAAAGATTATAACTTAAAATTAAAAATAATTATAGTAATGTAAACTGAAAATATGCATCACTACACAATGAAAATAGTTTTTTTTATATATAATTGAATTGACTAATCTGATACAAGAAAAATTTGTGTTTGATAAAAACTATTTTTTCTTTGGAGAAATCTAGGTCTAATCAAAGAACAAATATTTTTATATAGGATTTCTATTGTATGCTCATATGACTAGTTCACATCACGATTATCATAGTTGATGTTTAGTTAATTTGTTATGAGTTCTTTTTTTTTTGTCCAAGTTAGCTACATTAGATTTTATTTAGTAGATAATTTTGGTTTATAAAATCTAAAGGTAAAAGGTCAGATTTTGATTGAACTATTTTACACAGAAAATTGAATTCAAATCCATTCAAAATATTTCAATTCAAACGGATTGTCAAATTATATTAAACATGAATAACACAAGATTTGAAATATTGTAGTCAAATCTTTAATTGAATAACACTTGATTTTCAATTTTTTTAATGAAAAGATTAAAAATCCAAGAACTGATAACATTAGAGTTTAAATTCTATTAGGGTAAATTCCATAAAATATCCCAACTAAATTTTGTTAGGTTTTTTAATAGAATTTTTTTCGATACCCAGTTCAATATCCCAACTAATTTTTTACCAATTTTAATACACAAACTTTTATAATTGTGTCCATTTTAATAACAAACTTTGTTTATTTTAATAAAAATAATAATAAGTTCCAAATGAAATTTTAAAAAATCTCTAAATTTTAAAGAAAATTATAATTTTATTTTGTGTTTGGAAAATAAAAGTAAATAACTTTTTTATAATCTTAGATTTTGTAATAGTTGTTTTAAATTTAAATATTGAATTTATTTTGTTTTCTGAAATAAAAAATAAATTAAATTCCTTCAAAATTAATTTTTAAAACTTTTAATTTTTTCAGAGTTTATTTACCTTCTTTCTTTAATTTTCAAGTAAAATTAGAAAAAATTTTTAAAAAAAATTAGATTTGGAATTTTTTAAAAATTGTCTTGTAACTTATTAGTATGCTAATTAAAATAAACAAAATTTGGGTATTAAAAGAAGTATGATTTTAAAAGTTTTTGTATTAAAATGGACAGAATAATTAGTTGAGGTATTAAACTCATTAGCGAAAAATATGGGTATTAAAATGCTTAATGAAATTAAGTTAGGATATTCTTATGAAATTTTTCCATTATATTAATATAAATATTTTAAATACAGTCACCAGTAACACTAGATTTTAATATTAGATTAAAATCAATCTCGGAATAATAATAGATCGTAAAATTTAGATAATTAACTTTAAATCTGCTATCCAATAACATCGCCTAAGTAGATAAGTTTTGGTTTATAAAATCTGAAGGTGAAAGGTCAGATTTTGATTGAACTATATATTTTACACATAAAATTGAATTCAAATCCATTCGAAATATTTCAAGTCAAATGGATTGTAAAATCTTATTAAACATGAATAACACAAGATTTGAAATATTGTAGTCAAATCTTTAATTGAATAACACTTGCTTTTAAATTCTTTTAATAAAAAAAATAAAATCCAAGAATCAATAACACTAGAGTTTAAATTTTATTAATATAAATATTTTAAATACAGTCACCAATCACACTAGATTTTAATATTAGATTTAAAATCAATCTTTGAATAACATCAGATTGTAAAATTTAGACAATTAACTGTAAGCCACTATCCAATAACATCAAGTGTAATTAATGACTATTTTGACAATTAAAGTAGCAATACAATTGAATTCGCCTCTGCATCCAAATAATGTAGTCTTGATTAGTTAGTATAACACTGTTTTAAAACGCACTAGATTTTTGATCCGCGCTTAAAAAGTGCGGATACCATTTATGTTGTTTTATCTATAGATGGATCAATAATTTTTGTTTTTGTTTTGATGATATAAAATGTTCTTATCTAATATAATTTTCTAAAACTATTGTAGATTTTAATTTATTATTATCATTAGTATCTATGTAAATGTATTATATGTAATTGTGTACTTTATTTTGGAAAAATAATATCAATTAACTATACTTGGTGCTGAGAAACAAGTCAAACTCGCCCTGCCCGACCCGCCTGACCCACAAAGAAAATAAATTTTCTCTGTATCCGCCTCACTTAATTTTTTGGATAATCCACGGGACCTGCGGATAATTAGTAATAATAAAAATAATTATTTTTTATTTTTTTCTAAAAAATAATATAAATAGTAGATTTTTAATTAAATTTTTATTTTTTAAAATAAATAATTATTTTAAGGAAATTTAGTATATTTTTGAAAAAAAAAATTCTATTTTTGCAGATTACCGTATATCCACAATTGAAATTATAACAATCCGCATCCGTCCTGTGTAAAATATATTTGACCTGCACCCGCACCCGCAACTTAGTTTTTTCAAATATCGATTCACATGTCCGTGGTGGGTCGAATGGGGCAGGACCAGTGGACTACTAATTGGAAGGTGAATTTGGCTCATTAATAAAACCCATTAGTATATAGTTTTTAGACCCATAGTAAAAAGACCAAATTGTCATTAATAAAAAAATAAATTTGTTAATAATATTAAGAATATTTTTAGAAAAAATAAAAATCTCATTAAAGAGAGTAATTATGTTTTAATGATATTGATTAGTCGCTCATTATGCTTGAATTTTTATAGTCTAGTAGTGTAAGCTGACACATAAGGACCTATACGGATATATGTTTTACATAGAATATAAATATAAAATCAATATATATATATATAAAAATAAAATTTTGATGTAATCTCAACATTATTAATGTATAGAGGTTTCACTGTATATATACAATTTTTTAGAAAATGAGCATAAAATATTCTTAAAATTTCGCTACTCAAAGTATGGTTTCTCATGATGGCCATGTAAGCTTACTTAAATTCTCATTTTGAAAAATTTGAATTTCATCTACAAGCATTAAAACACATTAACTGGTTTTGGTAGGCGATAAGCCAATCAACTATAATATTGACCAGCTTAAATGTTTATACGTAAAAGGATTTAGGAAACGTTTGCCGTGAGTCAGAACGATTCTATTTTGAACGATCGTAATTTTGTCAAGTAATGGTCAATGGGTAGCGCCGGCCTGAAATTTTGGGACTAAGATGATATTTTAACGATTTCAACTAAATATTTTTTTGTCGGATTTGGAAGTCTAAAATCTTTTTTCGAGGTCCTATATACATGTAACTTTTTCTAAAAAATTTGAGGGTCCAAGAGAAATGTTTCATCCGGCTTGGTACTTTGGCAGGATGTAATTTTGTGATCCATACGTTATTAGCTTAATTAAAATATTTAATGAATAAAAAAATATGGTTTTATCTTGATTGAGAAATAAAAAAAATCTTTGATGAAACACTAAAAGTCAATGGTTAACTTATATAGTAATAAGAGTTGACTTTGACCATCATAAACTAACCATTTATGGACAGATATTTTTTTTCTTCTTGCCACTAAACATTTTAAGAACCTGCACTGTCTGGTCAAAGGAAAAGCTATTCTGATAATAGTTACTGTTTTTATTGTCTGTAATTAAGAAAGAAAGAAAAAACGTTTTTCAAATCTGAGTAATTAAATTAGAAGAAAATATTTTCTCTCCTAAAAGATAGAGTGACTAAATCTACATTTCCTTAAAATGACTTTATAGAGAATCTTTTTATAATGTGACAGGTGATTTGAAAATATATATATAGCCAAATGAGAAACCTGTCTGAGCCAGTCTATTCTCTTTCTCCATTGATAGAGAAGAAAAAAAACAGAGTATCTTTCTCTCCTTCCCTCCTAAAGATCTTGGACAGAAGCGCATGACATAAACTGAAACAAAAAAGACAAGATTTACAGCTGTTGAGAATCCATAACTCCCTAATATCTTGCTGTACAAGTTATCTATATTTGCAAGATGTTAAGGAATGCTGTGGAGTGCAGTTAATGCGAACGAGTCGTAACGGCGGAGTAGGAACGATTTAGGTTACTATTATTAGATAATCCAGGATCCAAGATCCGTTACCCAATTAAATTTTCATTTTCTTTTTTTTTTGCAGTAATCATATCTTCTCTTCAGACAAAACCCTAAAGATATTCTGAAGAAAACTGTTTGAAACTCATTTGATTTCTAAGGTAAAATTCCGACAACTTTCTCCTTCACAACCTTAAAGGTCAAACACTGTCCTAAATCTTTCTCCTCGAATCTTCTTCAGATCTTTGTCTCGATCTCAGTTTCAGTTTCATTATCATTGTTAAGATTCTTACCGTGATTTTCCTCTGTTCTTGTCTTTAAGAACAAGAAAACAAATAAAAAAAATGGGTGCGCAGATTATACTCTGTGATGGTTTTGAGGTGGTGTCTCCACCGGATATGAGCGACTTGATCCTCTTCGGAAGCGAGCAATCTAGTGGCTCAAACTGCGGTGAATCAACGGTCACCACCGAAGAAGACGGCACTGTTTTCTCCGGAGATAGTTCACCGGGTGATGCGGCTGAAGAGGAATGGCCTGAAGCTAAGCCTTTCTCCTTCTACTTCGTTAAGAGACCAGCTTATGATGATCCTGAGATCAAAGCCAAGATTAATG
The DNA here is from genome assembly GCA_932364175.1 of Eruca vesicaria subsp. sativa. Classification (NCBI taxonomy): domain Eukaryota; kingdom Viridiplantae; phylum Streptophyta; class Magnoliopsida; order Brassicales; family Brassicaceae; genus Eruca; species Eruca vesicaria. Next base: position 229,137 of record CAKOAT010244043.1, on the reverse strand, counting down.
AAGCTGATTCAGAGATTTATCAGTGTAATAAACGCCGGATTGATATCTCAAATGCTCAGAAATCCCAAAGGGTAAAAGCCTTTTGGTTCTATCCTTTCTTAGATGTCCTAATCGTGTTGCTTGATGTTTACGTTACCATTTTCTTTATTTTGTTAGGCTGAGATGTCGTCTTTGTATGCACAAATGGAGAGTTTGGGACCTAAATCAGAAGGATATAAAATGGTTTTTGAAGAGAAGAGAAAGGAGTTTGATACTCTGCATGAAGCTCTACGGAATCAACGGTGCTCTAGCAGTGGTCAGCTTAGCTTTTCAAAGGAGGAACTCGATCATCTTGTAATTCTTTAAACCTTTCCTTGTGTAACAAGAAAAAGGGTTTTTGTTTTGCTGATTGTAGACATGGTTCATGGTGGTTGATGCAGATTTACATAGCACATTACGTTATTGAACATGGAACCATTGGTTTGGAGGAAGAACATTGGGTGCTTAAAGAGACAGAGAAGTCTAATGCGATAGTATTAAGTGAGGAATCTCTTGCGCAGAAAGAAGCTTCCATACACCGTCTCAAGGTAAAGCTCTCTAATGATTCAAGATGTTTTACCAAGCATTGTATTGAATCTAATGATTTGAGGGTTTGTTTTTGGTCTCATCAGCTAATGGCTGTGGAAATGAACGAAGTAAAGAAGGAGCTTGAAGCCATTACATGGAACATTAACTGCTTGAGTGACAAACTAGGACAGATTCAGAACAAGATTTGGGGTTTGGATTTAGAAATGGCACACATACTTGAGCTGAGAGACAAAGCATATGAAAGGATTAAGATGCTGAGGATACAACGAGATAAAGGAGTAAGATCTTTTGTCTCTCTTTTAGTTTTGCTTTATAGATGCTGATCTCAAGGATCTAATTAACATTATGTTATCTGTTTGTTAGAATGCTGCGTTTTTCCAGAGCCTTGCTGTTATGAGGAAAGCTAAAGAACTGGCTGCTTCTGGAAACGTTAGAGATCTTGAAGTGTTCTCTAGCTCTGAGGTTTTTTTTGTTTGTTTTTGTCTATTCACATTCTTGATTCATTTAAGCATCTGTTCTTGATTTTGTTCTTTTTTGTATAGGTTGATAGATTCATGACTAGTTGGAACAATGACAAGGCTTATAGAGATGATTACGTGAAAAGAATCTCTCTTTCACTCTATGAAAGACATCTGAGCATAGATGGACGGATTAGAGATCAAGAAGGTGAAACACATGTTGTTCAAGAAAAGCAAGCCCTTGTGAAGACTACAAAGGAAGGTATGGTGGTGATTCACAAGAGGAATAGAGAAGAGTCCAGCTCCAACTCGTCTCAGGATGCAAATGTAATCACAGATAAACAAAAGAAAGAAGTGAAGAAAAAGGTGATAATAGACTTCAACAGATCAAGTGATGAGGAGAGTGTAGTTACAGATTTGGAGTTCCCTGTGTATGAGAATCCGAAAAAAGAAGAAGAAGTGGTTGATGAAGAGACTTTAAAGGAGAGGAAACGAGAAGAGGAGCTAGAGAAAGCTCGGTTAGCTATGGAAAGGAAGAAGAAGCTACAAGAGAAAGCTGCTGCTAAAGCTGCTTTAAGAGCTCAAAAAGAAGCTGAAAAGAAACTCAAGGCAAATTACACATCATTGTCACCAACTCTTCCTATTAACTGTTCTGTTTCTTAACTCTTTTCTTTTGTTTTCAGGAGTGTGAGAAGAAAGCTAAGAAGAAAGCTGCATTAATCTCTTCTGAACTAGACCAATCACAAGAAGTAACCAATGAGCTGACGAAGGTTAAGACTTCAGCAGTTTCAGGGAAAGAGAAACATAGGTCATTGTTTCCAAAGGAGAAAAGGTGTATGTACAAACACCGTGGGAGAGGAACAGAAGCTCTCCCTAAAGCCATCCTAAACCGTAGAAGAGCACATCAATATTGGGTTTGGGGAGTTTCATCTGCTGCACTTGCTCTAGCTCTCTCCCTTGGAGTTTTACTTTTACGGTGAATTGAAGAAGGAAAGGACAAACTAAAAGGGTATATTGACTTTACCTGATTGGATGGAGGAGCTGTTTCTAGACTTTCAAAGTTAGCTTATAGTGTCATACCCTTTAGATGTTAGTTGATATGTTTCTTTTAATGTTGTCTGAAAAAAAACAAGAAACATCCACTATACAGAGGACATTGTGGATTGAAAATCTACTTTATAGTTAAAAGGATCAAGTAGACTTGACTAATTACATCTCCTGAGAAATTATATATAAAATCAGCAAAACTCAATTTCTCTGTCTCGTTACGTGTGTCAGAAAAGTTAAATCTAGCTCTTGCATAATGGTATAACAACTAGTTTGAGAAGTTTCAGGAGATTATCATGATCATCTGCTTTTACAGTTTTACTCTGTCTTTCTTCATATCTGCATCAGATAGTTTCGACTCTTTAGTTATGTCTATGGATGTTATATACGGTTTTGAAGTACTTAGTGATCCGTAGAAAGAATCTAACTCTTTTCCTGTGAGAAAAGTAACTATGTTAAAAACCTACGTGCTTATTGTAATTTGGCAGAATCTAACTGTTTAATGATTATGACAAGAAAGCGTTACTAAAAAAAAGACAAATATTGGTCAAACCTATGTTTATCTAGACAGACTACATAGCCAATACCACCAAACTACGCAAATTTCGTTGGCTATTTCTACATTAGCAAACATTTATATATGATTTTATGTTTAATTTAAAACAAAACATCAAAATTAATCCCCGATTATTTTCATAAGTCACTAACCCAACCCGAGCATAAGCCAAACGCCTAGCAAATTTTCAAACATTTACTAGTAAACATGTCATACATTGTCCACGTGTGGCTGGCCCCGTCCTCCCATTTTCCACTTACTTCCGTAAGGTTTGGATCTTCATTATCAGTTCAGAATCTTGAGATAATGTCGGAAAGCAATAGATTAAGTAAAATCAAGTAAACAAAAATAATTACAAGAAAAGTAACTATGTCAGTTAGGTTATTGGTGAAGAGACTCGCGACGGTAAATATTTCAAAGACTCATGGCGGAGATGTCCCCGGTTATGTCCTTCGACAAGCTACCACCCGGTTCGACCGCTTCTTCACTGCATTTAGGCTAACATAAGTATATCCGTGAATTATATCACTTTTAGGTAACTCAGATGATTAGATTTTTTATGATGTTCATAGTTACAAAAAAAAAACATTAATAGTTATATATTTCCTCTAAAATATTTCATATAATAATGTATCAATCTTTTGTTGCTATAACTATAAATGGTATACCCGGTCATTATGAGCAAGGTTTAGACATTGCACAGAACTATAGGCCCACAACGATTTACGTATCAGACTAGGCAAAGAAAGGGGTGAAGAAAGCAGCAGATGTAGCGTTGAACACTGAATATAACATGAAGGAACTGTTGCTATATTTGATTTCAATTTGCGTTTTCTTAGCTAAAATGAAAAAAACAATGAATTAGGCTATGAAACTAAAAATCGTTTGAAGTTAGAACATACTTTTGTTTGTAGATATCTTCAAAAAACTGCATGTATACAAATTTACTCCTCTCTATATATATGTCAAAAAGAGTTTACTAAGCTGGGTATTGAATCAAGTTCAATTGAGTTTAAAAGAATTGAAGTTTTCTTTGATTTTAGTGTTATATAGTGCTATCTAATTATGTATTTCGTCTAAAATTAATGTTTGTATTACTAGATTAAATACTTGTAACTATTTATTTTATAATATATTTAGAAATTTAGTGTTATTTAATCTAAATTTATTAAATAATTGTGTTTTCAATTTTTATGGATTTAATGTAATGGTTTTTTGAAATCACAATGAAAAGATCATATACAAATATACAGAATTGATTATGTGCCATTAGATTGAGATTTGAAGACAATGTTTTATATGATAAATGTAAAATTATTGACCAATGATACAATAGATTCCGAAATAATTTCATTATAGATTTAGAAAGTACATCTCTGAATGATAAAAATATATCATTTGTATTAATTCAATTGTAGATGGAACTTTTAGATTATTCTCCTTTCAAATGTACTTATAAATGATTTTTTATGGTTTCATGTGACTTTATAAGAGATGGTATATTTAGAGCTGTAAATTAAATGAAGGTTGGTTGAGGTAGCAGGATCCAAAGCCACTGGCGGAGTAACTTTAGGTGTTGGAGTTGGTGTTGGAGTTGATGTTGATGTTGATGTTGATGTAGGTGATTATCGTTGCGTATGTCCGAAGGTCACCAAAGTTTGAGAAGTTAATCTCCCATATACCGCCAAGATTACATTGCACTAATTATGTATTTATTATGACACTCAAAGGGGTGAAACTATAAACCAATATCATCACCCAGTAGTTAATCTTTTTGAATATTTTAATAATCAAAAACTTAAATATGCGCAAATATCAACAGTCTGTAAATGTCTGTTGAATTAACATTTTTATACAAAACGGAGATGGGGAGCAACATGACATCCAAGCATTATTAACTTATCATATTCTACCTTTTTGACTTTGTTCTCCACAAGAGATTTCAGAAGTATCACTTCTCGCTTGTACACAATAGCTTACAAAACTAAAGCAAAATCGTCTAGTGCACCTATACACTTTTGATAAAAACAATATAATATCTAGGCATACCAAAAATTTAAGATGGATAGAATTAAACAGTAGCATACAAAACTAAAGAAAAATCGTCTAGTGCACTTATAAACTTTTGATAAAAAAAATATAATTTCTAGGCATACCAAAAATTGAAGATGGATAGAATTAAAGGAGATGTGGGAAGAAAGAGGCAAAGTTCATTTTGTAAACAATTGCAGCTTTGTAAATCAATTTACACGAAACCCTCAAGTCATAGATGATACTATGATAGATTCAAGATATAAGTACACTATGGCATGTGAAACCATTTATGTAATGTGTTTTTCACTACCCACAACTTGTAACAATATCTCTTTCATACACTTCTGTAAGGTATAATTAATAAAAAGTTATAATGTTTGACAAAAAACAAGTTTACAATAAAAAGAAAACGAAGAAAGCTTCAACTGTTTACTTTTATCCCTACATTTAACAGAATAGGAAAAAGAGTAGAAGATTAAAAAAAAAAGTGGTGACTACTTCACATTACAAAGGAAAGTCTAGGGCTGGGCAATCGGGGTCCCAATCGGGTTTCGGTTCGGGTTCATTCGGGTTTCGGGTTTTCGGGTTCATGAATTTCAGCCCCATTCGGATATTATAAAAATCCGGGTCGGATTCGGTTCGGGTTTAGTCGGGTTCGGTTCGGATTTTAGTAACATGTCCAAGATCCAGTTGAACCCGAAATAGTTTCGGTTTCGGATACTAATCGGGTTATCGGTTCTAAAAATACTAATTTATACTCAACTAAACTCACTATATTTTCAATCATTTTATTAAATTTGTGTATTTAGCTTCTACAAACCATATTGTTCTCCTTCAAAATAATATTGTGAAACTCATCTATCAACCATATAAGATTTGTTAATGAACTATATGTGACAACACTAAACATATCATGATTAATGACAAACCAAAGCCTTGTATGAACGAATAATAATACATAATGAAACATAAAAGATTAAAGTTAACAACTAACAATTCTATAAACATAAGAAGTGCTATTTAAACTTTTTAAAACAACATTATATAAACTTCAAAACAAATTTATTCGTAACTTAACTTCAAATGTAATGTCAATCATAAACATTAATATTAACCAAATAACACTATATATTAGACTAAATATTTGAGTTAATTATTTATATCATAACTAATTATTGTAGGTATTCAGTAATATATTAATCTGTTTTGGAAACATATTAGAAATTTAGATTGGATATGATACAAGTTTTTTTTGGAATTTTAAAGTTTCGGATTCTTTCGGATATCCATTTAAGTTCGGGTTCGGTTCGGGTAATACCCATAACCCGAAATACCGTAAAACAAGATCCATTCGGTATTTATGTCGGGTTCGGATCGGTTCGGGTTCTTTTTTATCGGGTCGGATTGGGTTCGGATTTTTGGGTTCGGTTTTTTTTGCCCAGCCCTAGGAAAGTCCAATGCAGCGTTTCATGTTGTGATTCTTTAGATTCTCCAAACTCAAATACTCTTTACTTGTTTCAGTGCCAGTAAGACTTATGAACAAAGGAATCTGCAAAGGTCTCTCTTCTTCCCTCCTATCAAAGCAAAAAAAAAAAAAAAAAAAACAAGTTTAAACTTTAAAGACAAGTAAGGATTTTGTCATTTTATGTTGATACTATTATGTGAAGAAAATCTCTTTTGAGCAGCTAAACTCTGAACCTAAACATCACAGCATCTATATCAAGTGTCGTTTGCATTGACCTTCTATGTAGAGTGACCTCAATTGTTTAATTTTCATCTTTTAATCTGTGATTTTGCACTCCCACATAATAGAATCTTTATAGGTAAAATAACAATGACTAACACCGGAGAGAAAGAAAAATGGTACAAGCATCAACTAAGAGTTCATATGCAATGGTCCAAAACAGATCATTATTCAAGCTTATTCATGCTGCCTAAATCAAGACCACAGACAAGGCAAAGCTAAAACCAAATACAAACCAGCATGTGATCAAAGAAGACAAGATATAAGTTTGAATTGAGCATAACCAGTTCCTCTAATCCTAATATTCCTAAATGCCTTGTCTAGATGGGTTCAAACAGTTGATGATCATTAGGCTCTTTGCCTGCTTCTAAAGATAAACAAATGTTACATTAGAGAACCATGCGTAAACTATGATCTTCACTTCTTCTATGTAATATATGTTGTACAGTTTCAGTAAGGATCCTCCTTAATTACATTAACGGACATCAATATTATCTTAGAAACAAAAGTGTCCCCAGATTTAACGATCAGACCATGATAGCTTGTACCAACTATTCATTGAATCAGAACAAGCCAAGCCCATTGAAGGCCTAAGCAAATAGAAATAAGATGTTGGGGGGAGAGGAAGTAAGCATATCACATGATCAAGTACTTATTCCACCAGAGAAGCATACAAGGACACACTGGTCCATCTCCAGACTTTTCTTCCCATCTTTTAACACTTTAAACACACATTCATTCCAAACCCCAAACCGTCCATTAACATTGCTTAGTCTTAACCATACCTAATTTCCACCACCATCTTCTCAAGAATACAACTCAAAAGCTTTACCAGAAAGGGAGGGTCAGAGATCACAGCTCTGAGAATTCACTTTATAGTTACCGTCAAGAGACTTGACTGATTACAGATTACATCTCCTGAGAGTTCCAAATAATATCAACAAACCTTTATTATTTTGTCTCCTTACAACTGCTAGAAAAGATTAATAGAATAACAACTAGTTCGAGATATTTTAGGAAATTCTCAAATGCTCCTCTGATTTTACTCTTAGTCTCCCTTCATCTCTCCATACAATAGTTTTAGAATGTTTGGTTATGACATTGTGTCTGAACAAGTTACTCTTGTTCTAGTAAACATGTTGTATATTGTCCACGTGTTCCGCTGACTTAAGGTTTGGATCTTCGCTTAAATACTTCATCAACAGTTGAGATAATGTCGGAAAGCATATCCTGTAGCTACAGTCTTTTGCTAATATACAACTTCTTTATCGATTTCTACCCAATTGACTCAAAAAAAACAATGAGTCAAGCTAAGTAACAAACGGTTTGAAATTTGAACATTTTTTTTAGATATCCTCAGACACTGCATGTATGTATACAATCGTAATCTCCTCTATATATGCTTTCATTAAAGGATAATTAATAGAAACATAAAGTGGATGCATGCCCTATTTTGTCAAAAAGGAGAAGAAAATACATGTAGAAGTACTGAATCCATTCTTAAATTCTTGTGTTATTTAATTGTGTATTCATCAAATTTTTAAATGTTTGTGTCATTAAATTAAATATTTTTAATCATTTTATAAAATATTTTAAATATTAGTGTTATTCAAAATAAATAGTTTTTGTAAATTTTGGTATGTTTTTGGTAATGATGTCTAAAAATGCAAAAAAATGAGTTGGAACTCATTTTATATTTTCAAACTGGAATTGGAAGATAACTTTTTATATTGTTAATCTATCAAATATGTGAATTTCATTATAAATCTTAATTATATATTATTATTATCATGAATGACAAAAAAGTATAATTATCGTTAATCCAAATTGCGGATAAAACCTTTTAAATTATTTTATACCAAAATTACTAATACATGACTTTATGTGGTTTTATAAGTGGTGATCTAAAGGGAGGAGCTTGTGCTGCTGGTGGAGCTAGCGGAATTAGTGGAGCTGGTAGAGCTAGAAGAGTTGGCTGTCTGAGTTGATTGAACCAAATTCTAACAGACGAGCCACATACAAGGCAAATGTAGAACACATGGTCACACGTGGAGAAATCGGTAAGTGACTAAATATGTTTACTCCTACTAGTGATGAGTGAAAACTCACTCTACAAAAACAAATGGATAATTTATAAGAAAATGAATATACAAATAAAAATCATGTGAGAATTGGATGCAGTGACGTTGATGAAGAGATAATATCATGTAAATTTGGTTCATGAATTTCAAAGTAAATTGAAACCTCTTAAATTGAAGGATTCATAATTCTTCTACAACCAAATACTAGGCAATAGAATCTGCTGCTTTTGGCAATTACTCAAGTCTAGGTTTCAATTGTCACATTAACAATTGCAATCACTAAGATTTTTACAAAGGCATGACAATTTTTTATTTTGTACTAGGGGCTTTTCATGGGCTACGTCCGGAGTATTCGTATAAATTTTAGTTAAATAAAAAATTTATAATAACATTTGAATATACTATTACATTGTAAAAAAAATTGTTTGAATTTATTAATTGTCTTGTGTCTAAAATATTTCACATAATTTAACTCACAATTTGTCATTTGTTATATAATGAAATCATATATAGAATGATAAGTAAGATGAGTAAAAGTTAAATAAATCTAGTTATACTTTAAAACTAGGAATGGCCCGTCCTACGGGCGGGTTAGTATACGAAATAATTATCTAATATATCATTAATTATAGTGAACATTTTAAAATATGTATCTAACTTTAAGTTAAATTGATTTTAATTTTCATTGTGTATATTTCATTATTTTATTAAAGATAATGTTTATCTTAATATTGAAAAGAAGAGATTACAATTTCATGATTATACATTTTTATTTAATTCTTTGATAAGTTATTTTCCAATGAATGGATATCATACATACAACTGCCACGGTTGAAATATTTTAAATTACAATCTATATTATTATTTGTGAAGTGATTTTTTGTTTAAAAGTGAGTGGTTAATTTAATTGTTACCCTTAATGAAATTAATATATATAAGTTATGATATAATTCAAAAAAAATTATATTAATAATATTAGATTTATATGTTAGCTTAAATAATTGACTGTAACTTAATATAATAAATTTGGCAAAGATAAAAACATTTTAAAAAGATAATATATATATTGTGTTGTAATCAGGAGATAATATTATAACTACATGATAATTTATATATATATATATATTGTTTTTATATATAATTGATTTTTTGCTTCTGAAAATAATATTATTTTATTCAAAATTTACGTTATAAAAGTTATAATTAAATATTATTCAGTTAAAAACATTTATATAAAGATATTTTCTAAAATAATTTAATATGTGATTGTATTTAAATTTCAACACAATAATAAACATATATCTTTTGATGAATTTTTTTGTCAAATTTAAATAATTGGACGTTTTATTTAAACTTTTGAAAATATAATAATAACTTATCATATCATGTTGGTTTTTGAATTAATAAATACACACTAATAAGTATTCATAGAAATATTATGCCCGAAAGTACCTAAAATTACAATTATATACAGTAGAACCTTTATAAATTATACTCGATAAATTAATAAAGTTCACCGGTCTTAACTAGGGCTGGTAGAAAATTTGACACCAAACAATAAAATAATAAGATGATAACTTTTTTAAAAAAAATCTATGTATATATATGATCCTATTAAATTATAAATTAATAACTTATATGTATATATATTTTTATAAGTAAGAACTTATCATTAGATTAATGTGATGGATCTGGAGACTATCTCGTTTCAATAGAGATAAAGAAAGCGAAAGGACGTGATCGAAACCCCAACGAATAAAATTGTCACCCCAACCTCTGCATCTCAGTCTCTCTAATGCCGGACATCAAAGATTGCGATGAACCCTGGATTCTAAAACGGTACAAATGAAGGATCTTACTTTTAACGATAAAATTTTAAATCTTTGAAGATATTATTGAGGCCTAACAACACACAACGAAGGCCATATAAATCGCAAAATTAAGTTAATGAAAAGAATCATGTAGTGTTAGTGGATACGTGTCGCAATGTGATGCATTGAATTAGTGACATGGTACCTTAGAATGAGGATAAACCTACTTTATAATAATAGATACATTTATCTTATTAATTTAGGTTTTCTATAAAACAATTGTAAATTAAAAACCGATTTAAAACCATCTTGAAAAATTTCATAATATAAATCAAATTGTATAAAAAAAAGCAATCCAAACTAAAGATAATATTGTCCTCCAAACCAATTCATGAAAACATCCAGCATTAGATGCTAATTGTTAAACTCCAAGGTTTAGGCTCATCTGATTAAGTATATATGAACCGGTGACTCATAGTTTTACTGTGAGCAAAGACATGAATCTCTTTGAGGATTATTGGCATGGTCTTTATTCGGAGCTCATAAAGCCAGATGTTATAACAATTCAGGTTTACATTCGCAGTAGAGAAAGACACTTAATGACCTAACCCAACAAAGAGAAACAACTCATTGTATTACATTCGGGTTGATGCCTGAATGCGCTAATCCACACAATGATATTTTTCTCTTTGCTGGTTTTAGGACCCTTAGTTTCTTCTATACTGCTAATGTAATCTTGAATTCTCGTCGTTTCGCCTGGTTTATGATCTCAGCTTGCCTATGCTTTCTCAAAATACATGTGTGCCTTCTTACAATGAACCATTGAACCGTAGTGAAGACCCTTTGTGATCAAATACTATTGTAAATTGAAGATAACGCATAAGGAAGAGCAAATTGACTCTCGTATTACCAAAATTATATCCGTTTGCTCTTGGTTAACAAAAAAAGTATAACACAGAATATGAGTTTTTCATACACAACAACGCAGCATTTGGTCTAAACACTACTTCAGTGTCTACTACTACTTTCGTTTCTCCTTTATTGTCTCCATCTGCGGCTCACATTTCAATTAAAAAAAAAAGAGATGGACACACGAACCGAGTTTGGAAGGTTGTATGTGTTTTCAATCATCTACTCCATTCGTAGTCTCCTCCATACTTAGGGGATGGCACATTGTTAAGATGGTTAGAGTCTTCTGGTTTTATGGAGCTTGCAAACGCTTGCCAGCTTATAAGGTGCGGCAAGATGAACTGCAACACAATGTATAAAAGTTAAAATAAAGGCAAAGCGCTTTTTCACAAAGCAGAGAGGGAGGGCTTACGTTGAAAGTAGAGATAAGAACAGCAAACTCTGCTTTCGTGATTGGTATGTATACACTCTCATCTACATTTGAAAGCTTGTTCTGAACACATGCATGCAAAAACACAATAGTGGATTTCAAAAGATATTTTTAGTCTATGAAAAAAAAACGAAAGAAAGATTCACTTACTCAGCCAGAACCATCTGGAAGAGGTTCAACTTTCCTCACTTTACCTTCATCGCTACTACAACAACCACCACACAACATTTCACGAATCAGAACTAAACGAACAACAAAATTTGTTTAATCAACTAAACCTCACAAGGGTCCTAATCATACCCTTTTCCCTTGTTACGATCATGTAAGAATTCACATGATTCCTTTGGCCCAAGGCCAACTAAATTACCGATATCTGTAACCGACAATGAGAACACCTGCATCAATTAAAATCAAAACATGAACTCACCACAATCATACTTTCACTAAAATCAAGTTTATGATCATTATCAAAACGTGAACAGTAATGTTCTAAACCACAGTCATAACTAAAAGGCATGATCATCATCACAACTCCATAAACTACTAAGTAAAAGATAACACAGACTTGTTTTCTGCTCCAATCATACTGACGAACACCAGCTGCAGGAGAAAACTGGAGCAGCAAAAACCCTTCTTTTAAAAGCTTGAATGCACCAGACTGAACATAAATACAACGGAGATCAATCTAAGATCAAGGAAGAGATGAATCAACAGAGCTTAATTAAGAGATATATACTTCTAAAGCCACAAACTCTGGGGCTCGAGGCTCTATCGTAAGAGCAGCTTTCCCTTTGTAAATCGAATGACCCACATAAAACCGTGGCAAAGATCCTTCCCCTAATCCAAACAAACATACATAAACCACAAGTATTAGCTCTATGCTATCGAAAATTATGAGCTTTTAAGCTTCTATTTTTTAGAATTCAAACAAAAAGGAAAGAGCTTTTTAAGTGGGTCTGCCATTTTGTGGAGATAACTTAAACGAGCAAACATTTATGGGAAACAATAGAATGTATCAATGAATATGAACAGTTTGGGTCTTGATGGATCTTGTGAACTGATAAAGACACGATTCTAGACTCCTGCGAACAACATGACCAAATGAAGGTGTGAGTTTTAAAGAAGAAATTAATACAGATGATAGAGATTTATAAGGTTGTAGAGGGAATCTATACGTGACCGGATTTAAGAAACAGAGATGTAGAAAGGCCAAGACTCAAAGGTTTCCAAGACAATGTGGGACTTCGCCGGTGCTGCAGTGCTCGAATTTCCCGGTGAAGTGGCGCTGGTGGCTGTTATTACCATTGCAATCACCATCGGAATTCAAGAATTCAAGCCCTCGCTTCTATGGACGACGACGATCACGTCAAATTTCACGGCGAAGAGTGGAGGCCACGGTGGCCACTGCATGATCTGTTTCATTTTCACCACCATGGCTTAGACCTAAGAGGCTAAGATCGAAGAACAAAGTGTTAATTTCTTTGAAGATAAGGTTTTTGCGTTAGAGAGAATCAGGAGATTTGCGAAGGAGAAGAAGAATCGGATGGCGGATTTGGTGGACGTGGTTTTGATCCAGACGCAAAGTTTTAAACTTTGAAGACAGGGAAAAAGAGGATATGAGAGTATAGAGAAGATATATGTGTTTGTTTTCTCTTTAGAGTCAACTCTTGTGAAGAGAAGGAGGACAATAAAAAATGCTCAGAAAAATATAATAAAGCTGAATTTTGAACCTGGATATTTAGAACTGAAGTACAGGTGATGAAATTGAATCAAACTGACGAAACTATCTTATTGTTAGTGACTCTATGGGTTGGATCATTATATAACTTATGGGAGTTGAGAAAACTATAAACGTTTGAGGAAAAATATGAGAAGACGATTTAAATAGACATGAGTTTTTTCAGAAACATGATTAGTGACATTGCAGAATATTGATCCTTGATTGGTTGATGTAATAATCCTACGTGGACACTATTAGAAGATTTTATATTTAGATTTTAGTATTACAGATATAGATATATGTTGTTGAGATTGCACTAATTGTGTATTTGTTATGAGTTGTGACATGGCAAAACCATAAACCAGTATCATCTACAACATAATCAAATATTGAATATGATTTACAAGTCAACCACAATTATTGATCTTCTCTTTTTAAATATTTTAATAATTTAAAATTTTAAAGAACCAAAAATTAAGAAAACTGTGATTACATTTTTATACAAAATGGCGGCCAGTGAACAACGTGACCCTCCAAGCATTACAAATAAATCGGTTTTCTGCCGCTGGTTTGCTGACGCAGCTCATTAGTATTTTTGGAATATTAATGAATGAAGTTGCTCTAGTTTTATTACAATTTGCTTTTAAATGTTAAAATAAAAAATAAAGTGAGTTAAGCTAGGAAAAAGGTTTGAAGTTTGAACAAATATGTTTTTTTTTTTTAACGTCTGATTAATTATGCTATTACAACGATGAGAATATTACATAGACGATTTTACAGCCAACAATTCTACCATCTTGTGAGAATACACGCCTGATTGCATCACTCCGAGCCGTCCTATGATATCCATGTTCGATGGTACGTCATGCACCAAGCTGAAGATCTCTTGTAACTTACTTCTCCATAATCTGCATAATTTGGTGTTTTCTGAACAAATATGTTTTATAATTGTATATATTTCTTCAAAAACTACATGTATGCAAACAGAAATACATAATCTCCTGTGTACCGAAAGAGGTAGGTGCATGCAATGTACGATTAAGAGTGTGTAAATTGATAAACGTATAGTGTTTGATTGTGGAGTTGGGTCTGAACTCTGAACACAGTTAAATGTGACAATTGAAACCTAGACTTGAGTACCATAAACCAATATCATCTACAACATAATTAACTATTGAATATGGTTTGGAAGTTAGAACGATAATGAGTCAGACAATTTGTCTCTTCATTTATGCGTTGAGACACAAGTCAACCACAATAATTCAAGACATGAGTACAGTTTGGCATGTGAAACCTTTTATGTACTGTGAGTCTCTGACTCCTGTCTCTTTGACTACCCACTACTTCAGATTTTCTCTTTCGTATACTACTGTAATGTATAGTTAAAAAAAAAAAAAGATATCGAGAAGCTTCAACTGGACCCGCTTTAACTGGTAATTTTTATTCCCATAAAGAAACAGACAAAGAGGTCATACAGCTGGAAAATAAAAGTAGAAGAGCAAACAGAAGTGGTGATGACTGCATCTTACAGAGAAATGCCAATGCTTACTTGGTGTTCTGATTCTTTAGCTGTCCAAACCCAAAGACTCTTTACGTGTTTCAGTGACCAGTAAGACTTATGATCAACGGAATCTGCAAGGTCTCTCTTCTTTTCTCCTATACAAGCAAAAAAAAAGGAAGGATAAAATGTAAATGGTTTTGATTGGGTTTTGTCACTTGTGTTATTATTATGTGAAGAAATTTTCTTTTGACCAGCTAAACTTTAAACCTTAAACATCCGAGCATCTCTATCGAAAGGCTTATAATACAGATCCAAGGGCTAGAAGGAGCAGAAAACTAACCGTTAGTTCACTGAAATCTCACGACCACCACAGAGATATCATCAGAGCTTTTTCTTGCAACAGCCTCTTCTGCAAGGTGCTTTGCTGCAGACTTTGCATCTTTTATTCGCTTAACCGAGTCAACCGCTTCTTGGTTCGACATGACCTATAATTTTTTTGAATAATCATCCAACCATACTAGTGACTTGTTGAAAGTAATATTATGACATAACAAAAACCTTCCAAAGTCCATCACTCGCTAAGATAAGAAACTCTGCATCACCATCAATGATCTCCACAGTAACGTATGGTTCTGAACTCAAATGCATCTTCAAACTCTTATCACCAAAGGCCCTTGTCACAGCTAATTGACCATCAACTCGAGGAACATCCCCTGAATGTTCTCAACACAAAAAAAAAAACTCAACCATATGCAACAACAGCAAGATCAGAATATGTGAACTGAGTTAGATACCAGGAAAGCTTGAAACGAATCCGCCTCTGTTCTCTACTTCATCCTTCTCCATGTTAGCCTCATGATCAACAGAGAGTGGCTTGGTAACACCATTTTTGCAGATAACAGCTCGAGAGTCTCCAACATTAGCAACCACCAACTTCTGACAGTTGATTAATATAGCAGTCACAGCAGTGGAACCTCCTTTCCCCAAATCAGTATCCTTGTCTAGAATCTTAGTGTCTGTTATGTAATAAGCTTTCTTGATTGCTTTCTCCGGTTCTTGCCAGAAATTTGGCTGCATGCATGCAAGCTTATTATATAAAGTCCATATTCTCAAGATTTACATGTAGGTTATAGAGATATTAACTTACCTCTTTCAAGATGTTGTCAAACAAATGGGAGCACAAGTAGTCAGGAATCTCATGGCTGAGATGGCCATCGAAGATAGCAAAGAGACCAAGCTCATTGTCATCAACTTCTTTAAACTTGGCAACCACGTAATCCTCCATCTTGTGGAGAGCTTTCCCTTTCAACAAGTGGAAACCATGTGTGATCTGCTTTGACATCTTGCTCTTGCCTTTCCCTGAATCTGCTGAAGAAGACGCACCAAGCCCAACTTTCTCCTATACCAAATATAATAACAGAGGCCAAGTTTCTTATTAGAAAAGACAAGGTGTTGAAACCCTAAGTATATAGCATCGTATCGGGATCAAGAACCTTAAGCTTCTCTTAGAATCAGACAACCCTAAGTACTTTATAATAGCTCATCGATTCGCAAGCGATATTTTTCAAGTAACGTGGGAAAGAAGAAAGAACCAAGAGTGTTGAAACCCTAATTATACCAAGAACCGTAAGCTCATCTCAGATTCCAAAGCTTGTCTAGATCTAACGGATAAATGGAATCCTCGACCGATCTGCTATCTAATCAAATTATAATGGCTAGGTTATCAGAATCTTGAACCATAGTCTTTTTTTTTTTGAAGAAACGTGGGAAACAAGAAAGAATCGATACCTTGACGGATTCCTTCATCTTGTGGAGAACTTCCTTACCGGTCATGGCTCGAAGATGAGAACAAGATTATAAATTTTAAAATGTTGATGTAATAGAGAATATGCGTAAATGCATATGAAGTTATCTTGTTTCGAGGGACTGAGAGAGTGTCGGGGAAGATGACACGAACGTCATAAGTTGCATGCATGTCAGCTTTTACCGCCGCTTTGTTTGCGGCTTATGACTGACGTCTTCGCGCGCCACCAGACTTTTTTTAACCTAAACCTGTAATTATAATAAACGCCCGAAAAATGATTCTAAGTGATTCTATTGCATGACTCTCTTTACATGGGCCGTTAAATGGGCTCTATGAGACTTTCTTAATGTTTTTAACTCAGGCTGGGTTTATTCTTGTCTATATATGGGTCAGTTCTTTGCTAATGGTGTCAAAACAAGACGAAAAAAAAAGAGAGTATGAAAGGAAAAATCAAAATGAGAAGTTACCGAAAAATTAAAGGAAACTGCCCAGTGTTCTCTAGACCACTTGTTGCACGAGAATGCTACAGTAAAACTAAAGGGAAGAAGAAGAGGTTTGTGGTATTTATTAAGCAATCCCCAGAAATGCTTCGAGGCTTACATTTCTACAGCCCATGATACTAGGTTTCTTGCAAGTGATTTCATATGTCAGTGTCATAAGAAACATTTATCATGTAACTTTGGCTGCCGTTAAAGAGCAGCCATACTAGACCCTTGTATAAGATTAATCAAATCACGTTGTTCTTGAAGACAGTTTTACAGCTCTCTCATCTTCTTTATATTTTGCTTAATTAAGCTCAATGAACTATCTTTTTTTTGGTGTAACTCAATGAACTATCTTTCTCTTCAATAGATATACAATCTTTCTTAGTTCACAAATGGTTTTACTATTCGTCCTCTTCTTTGTCGAATCATCAGGTAATTTTGGACCTATCATGAACTTTAAAAGGAAAATAATTTGGCTATTTGATATGAGTGACGATGTCTCTGGTACCATATAAATAAATAAATTTATTCTCATGACATTAATTAATCAATGTACAGTTAGATTGGTTTGTATACGTAACTCGATTAGTAAGAAGAGTAAACGACGTATGAAGCATACATGGAACCAGTAATAAAGCCACTGAGTGTGAAATGTGAACAGTGTGGTGGGAAGGGCGGCAATCATATCAAGTTCAAAAACACTATTTACATAATTATAATTTTATTATATGAATAAAAGTTGCCGGCGTCATGTGAATGTCAAACGGACACGTGAAGCCCAATAAGCTGCCTCGAAGGTTCATGGAAAGACGACAGTTCAGCTGACCTAACGGCACTTTGACGGTAGCGGCGACCTCCCACATTAATAAAAATAATAAATATACGTATAAGGATAGGAGACACGAATGTGTGTTATTGAGTGAATATATATATAAATACGTAAATGAATAAGTGGTCCTTGCTTTGTTGCAGAGTTCCAATAAGGTGTTTTGTACTAACCACAACACCAACACGTGGCCCACGCGCCGCGGCATCAAAGCATTTGGACCCGGTAGGACCCACTTCGCGCGCGGACACACGTGGGAATATCAGCGCACTCAGCCGACGCAACCATCTTCTATTGTGACTGTCCGTCACGTTACGACACTTTAAAGCGCCACCTGTCCCCATAATAGGTAACATGTGTCCAGGTGAAGCAAATGCCGTGGCAGCTTTCCATTGGGTGAACCTTTTTAATACAATCTACTCACCCCCCGTATATTCTCATTCTTCTTAACTGTAACCCTAACCTTTGATACAGATCGAACTGAGACTTAATTTTGTCTTACTCTAGATTTCAATTCATATAATGAAAATGTTTTATGTATAGCTAAAACTTAATTTTGTCTTACTCTAGATTTCAATTCATATAATGAAAATGTTTTATGTATAGCTAAAAGAGAGTAACTTATAAAAAACTCTAGTTAATGTTATTGTTGTTACTTTTAAGGAAATCGTACGTACACGTTCGGGCTGTAGTTAATTTTCTGGGATTTTAATTTAATGCATTGTGGCATAAGTGGTTGCGTTATTTTAAAATATTAATTATGGTACTGTTGTTGTAAATGTCAAAAAAGAGAGGGAGCGAACAAGCAATATATGAATAGTAAGTGTGGTGTAAATGGCCGACTTGGAATCGGGTGAGAAGAAAAAGGATGGAAAAAATCTGGTTGGTTGGGATTGAGATTCTGGATGACCTTATTATGAAGCGTGTGGGTCCTAGCCCATGTAAAGCGGCCGCCGCAGCTAATCTTGTTTCACACGTGTCGTTAACCTTTAAATGAATTATTCCCAGTACAATAATAACATTTTTCATACGTATTAATAATTTTAGCTTTTTAGTAATGGTGTTGTGATCCTGATAGCCGTATCTGCAACTAACGTGTATCTTATTAATTCTAAATAATTTTATAATATTATCTCTTCATACGTTACATAAATATACAGTATATGCAACCAACCGAATCTCTCAACTTTTTTCCCTTACCCAAATACAGATTTTTTAAATATAATCTGGGATTAACTATTTATGTAGCTTAGGATATGGAAAATCTGGAGTGTGGGGGTTGTGGGAGCGACAAGAAGATAAGATGAGGGGCCAAAATGAAAATACATAATCTATGGAGTACTCGACGTAAAATTAATAGATAGGTAATTAATCAAATAAAACAATTATTAGAAAGAAAAAAGACAGTGAGTATCAAACTTTATCGGACGGTGGAGATACACGTGAATACAAACCAAGAATCCCGACATAAACCTCGTCAACAGGGAATTTACATCCCATGCCCCTTTCACGAGCGCCGGCCCTAAAGGTCTAGCATACATTTTATCTATGAAATAAATTAACAAATCACACTATACACTTTTATTTACTTTCTAATTATTTTGGTAAAAAGTTTGAAGATGTATAAAATACGGTTGTATAAACTGAAATATATAACATCTTCTTGATACATGAAATTGTTCGTACAATGGTAGTCGAATGGTTTTATTTATCACAAGATATTATTTCCTCTAATTCATTTTAATTGTCTTTTTAAATTTTTATACACAGATTAAGTAAATAATTAATTTTAAATATCTTTTAAAACAGCATTATCTATATACCTAATTATATATCTACAAATAAAAAATAGAATATCATATAAAATTAATAAAATTTTGTATTTAAATTATAAAACGATATTTATTTTTAAACTAGATGTTATGTTCGTATATATAGGCTAATAATTTTACTAAAATTTGTAAATCAATAAATTATCAATTTAAATATATAAATTATTATTCCTACATATAAATATTTAATAACAAATTAAAAATAACTGCTTGGAACTGTCGAGGTTTGGGCACAGAATCGACAGTTCGACGCCTTAAGGAGATTACTAGAATGTATCTCCCGGACATACTATGCCTATCTGAAACAAAACAACAAGATGATTATGTGATGGATGTGGGAGTGCAGCTTGGTTTCACGCATTCGGTTATAGTTTCCCCAGTAGGAGTTAGTGGTGGTCTTGTTGTTTTTTCTAAGCAGTTTGTACAGTTGCAAGTTCTTAGTCAGTCTTCAAATGTTATCGATTGTAATGTTTCATGCAATGGAATCAGTTTCTATTTTTCTTTCGTGTATGGTAACCCAAACCCATCACTCCGATATCATACATGGGAAAGACTTCAGCGGTTGGGTGTTACTAGGAGAAATCAACCTTGGATTGCTTTAGGAGACTTTAACGAGATCCTAGGCAATCATGAAAAATCTGGAGGAAGACAAAGACCAGAAAGCTCCTTTCTTGAGTTTCGTCAAATGATGAGAACATGTGGTTTCTTGGATATCACTACTATTGGTAATCGTTTTTCTTGGGCTGGACAAAGGGGAAGACATTTGGTGCAGTGTTGTTTGGATCGTACAATGGCGACAAGTGCATGGTTTAATATATTTCCAACATCTCAAACTGAGTTCTTAGAGATAGGAGAATCTGATCACAGACCGATGGTGGTATACATAACAGCGGAAATTGAAGAACCAAGATATTCTTTCAGGTTTGACAGTCGGATGATTGACAAGGAAGGATTTAAGGAATCTGTTTGTCATGGTTGGAAAGGTACAGGACAAGC
This sequence comes from Eruca vesicaria subsp. sativa, assembly GCA_932364175.1. Classification (NCBI taxonomy): domain Eukaryota; kingdom Viridiplantae; phylum Streptophyta; class Magnoliopsida; order Brassicales; family Brassicaceae; genus Eruca; species Eruca vesicaria. The sequence continues at coordinate 208,336 of CAKOAT010244043.1, read as the reverse complement.
TCAACTGCTACAGATACCGATGGTACAAAGAATCTCCAGATGTAGACAGAGCATTTCGAGGTGGAAGAGACAGAACAGAAATAATGCAGAGTTTAACATCGGGTTTCTGCGTAGTAAATTAGATGGAGCGACTGTATCTGAATCCTATACTGTACAAGAAAAGTATGATTTGAGAGAAGAGTTGAACCAAGCTTATCTAGAAGAGGAAATATTTTGGAAACAAAAGAGTCGTGTTATGTGGCTTCGTTCTGGAGATAGGAATACAAGTTATTTCCATGCTGTTACAAGAACAAAGAGAACAAAAAATACGATTCATTCAATCACTGATGAGGAAGGGGTTTTGCGTAAAGGGAGAAAAGAAATAACTAAAGTGGCAGAAGATTATTTCAAACAACTATACTCTTCACAGAATCTGGATCAGACAATTTATCAAGAGGTTTTCAGAGGTTTTGAAGCACGAGTTACAGAGGAGATGAACAGAGATTTAACGAGGAGTATTACTGAAGAAGAAGTACAAGCTGCTTTGTTTGATATAGGACCACACAAAGCACCAGGGCCTGATGGATTTTCTGCAGTGTTTTATCAGAGATTTTGGGAGGAGTTTAAAATGGATATTATGAAGGAGGTTCAAGATTTTTTTGCAAGAGGGATCTTTGATCACCAACATAATCGAACAAACCTGTGTCTTATACCCAAGATTTACCCACCATCAGGTATGAAGGAGTTTAGGCCGATTGCACTCTGTAACGTCTCCTATAAGATTATATCAAAAGTGTTGGTCAATAGATCGAAAGAGCATCTCGACTCCATCATCTCAGAAAATCAAAATGCGTTTATCCCAAACAGATTGATATCAGATAATATTGTTGTGGCTCATGAGATGTTTCATAGTCTAAAAGCTAGAAAGAGACAAGCAAATTCTTACATGGCAGTAAAGACTGATATAACGAAAGCATACGATCGAATGGAATGGGTCTTTCTTGAGGAAGTTATGAGACATATGGGTTTTGATGCAGTATGGATTCAATGGATAATGACCTGTGTTACAACGGTTAAGTACTCTGTACTTATCAATGGTTCACCAGAAGGCATTATTACACCACAGAGATGGCTTAGACAAGGGGATCCGTTATCCCATTATCTATTTATTTTATGTGCAGAGGTGTTATCTCACTTGATGATTAAAGCTATGAGAGATCGCTCATTACTTGGCATCAAAATAGCTGATCAAGCACCAGCAGTGAATCATCTTTTATTTGCAGATGATTCATTGTTTTTCTCTTTGGCAAATGAAAAAGCGGCAAGGAAACTGAAGAAGATTTTTGAAACGTATGAAGCCGTTTCTGGACAAGCTATAAATCTAAGTAAATCTTCTATCACTTTTGGGAAACATGTCAAGGCAGAGGTCAGAACAAGAATGCGCAATCTATTGGATATACATAATGAAGGGGGGATTGGTAAGTACTTAGGGTTACCAGAACAGTTTGGATCCAAGAAATCAGATATGTTTGCTTATATAATTGATAAGGTGAAGAGTGTAGCGCAGAATTGGAAACAGAGACATCTCTCTCCAGGAGGAAAAGAGGTTTTATTGAAGGCAGTTGCTTTGGCAATGCCCATATTCTCAATGAATATCTTCCGATTACCAAAAGAAATCTGTGAAGAGATCAATAAAATTTTGGCTCAGTTCTGGTGGGGTTCTGGAGAAAACCGAGGCTTTCACTGGTTTGCGTGGAAACATATGTGTGTACCCAAGAGAGAAGGTGGTTTGGGTTTCAGAGATTTGGAAATTTTCAACCAAGCATTACTTGGGAAACAAGTATGGAGGGTTATGCAGAAACCAAATTGTTTGATGTCTCGGGTGTTGAGAGCAAGGTATTTTCCTGATGGAAATATTTTAACAGCTACTATTAAGAGAAAAGCTTCCTATGCATGGAAGTCATTGTTATATGGAAAGGATCTAATCACTAAAGGGTTGAAATATATTGTCGGAGATGGTACTTTTGTTAATATGTGGACTGATCATTGGATTCCAGATCATCCTCCTAGATCACCAAGGTCTTTAATAGATAATGTTCAGAATGACAAGGTCAGTGCCTATTTTAATGAAACAAGAAGTGGTAGGGATGAGGAAAAGTTGCGGCAATTTGTGGTACAAGAAGATGTTGAGCGCATACTTGCTATCAAAATAAGTCCAAAGGCTGTCACTGACCTACTAGGGTGGCACTACAATGATGATGGGATCTACACAGTCAAGTCGGGATATTGGTTAGGAGCTCATCTACCAGAAAATGATAATCCAATACCATCCCTGGTAACGTCCAATTGAAGAATACAGTTTGGAAAACAAAACTACCAGCCAAGATAAAACATTTTCTATGGAAGTTGCTTTCAAATAGTCTTGCCATAGGAAGTAATCTGAAACGAAGACATGTGACTCAAGATGATAAATGCCGGAGATGTTGCACAGAACCTGAAACAGAAGACCATCTTTTCTTTGAATGCTATTACGCTAAACAAATATGGAGAGAATCAGGGTTTACAAATGGGATTATTGCAGATACTAATGCTACTCTGGAGGAGAAAATAGAAGCATGCCTGCAAAGCTGTTCTACTATAAGGTTAGCCCATTTTCAAGAACTTCCTATATGGTTACTTTGGCGACTCTGGAAAAGTCGAAATATACTTGTCTTTCAACACAAGCAAATACACTGGAAGTCTACTCTAAAGTATGCACGTGATGATGCGTCTGAGTGGAAACACATTGGCAATACAACAAATACTGAAGAATCTCAGATGCGGAGAGGACACCGATCTCACGATATAGGAACTTGGAAAAGACCACCAAGAAATTGGATTAAATGTAATGTCGATGGAACATATGTTCAGGAAGATGGAAGAAGCAATGCAGGCTGGATATACCGAGATGAATTTGGGGTGTATAAAGGAGCATGTCAAGCACAAGGTAGAAGAGTAATGAATCCTTTAGAGTGTGAGCTTCAAGGTATACTAATGGCACTACAACACTGCTGGGTTATGGGATATAAGAAGGTTGTCTTGGAAAATGATTGTCAAAAAGCAATAGCGATCTTACAAGATAAAGCAAGACATTTCAATCTCTATAACTGGATCAGAGAGATTAAAATGGTGGTCAACAAGGTTTGAGGAAGTTCAATTTCAATGGATTTCAAGAGGAGCAAACATGTGTGCGGATAGCTTAGCGAGGAATAATGTTATACAGGAGTTGCCTTTTGTGTTTCATAATTACGTTCCACATTTATTAGTTCAACATCTTCACAAAGATTATGTAAACTCAAGTTATTAATTAATAAAAGTATGATGTTATAAAAAAAAAAAAAAAATTAAAAAAATATTTATATAAATTTCATCACAGCATAAATTATTTATACTACATAAAATAAATTTTAAAACACACATGTATACGTAAAATTATGTATAAAAATTATATAAGTTTATATTTTAAAATAAATTTATGATATAAAATTATTTTTAACACAATATAAATTGTTTCTATATCAAACTAATGATATTCATTTTTAATTTATGGTTTGTAATTTTAATAATTTGATATTCACTCAGGTTAATAAAGATTTTATAATACAATATAAACTATTTTCAGTAATGACAATTATCAAATTATTCAAATTCGTTTTTGATATATGGTTAATTATATATTAATTATTTATTAGTGATAGTCTATACTTTAAACGCTCTAATTTTTTATCGTGAGATCGAATGCAAAAATTACTTGCAAATAATAATGTAGATTAAAATATATATTTATTTTATTCAGTTAATTTATTTGTTTTGAATCATATCAATTTGAACATTTCATTAAATCTTAAAAGAACAAATAAAGTTGAAAAGCATATAATCATATAATATATAGTATCACCTAAAATTTTAATATGATTGATACCTAATAGTGTTTCAAAAAAGATTATATATATATTTTTATATATATATATCAAGTGTATATTTTATATATTTTGGTATCGAACTTATAATGAACTAGGTGTTTTGCCCGCCATGCGGGCTTAAGCCTTTTATAATGATTTGTTAGTAAATATATAAATAATAAAAAATTAGAAGCATAAATTATTAATTGTGTTTACATTTTGAAATTTTTTATTTAGCTTAAAAATTATTCAATATTATCTTTTCAATTATATAAAATTAAGAATTTTAATTAATTAATATGTATTTGAATTTTTAAATATTTTATCAAAAGATAGTTTTTGGATAACAATACAATATATATAGGAATTATCTTTTAAAAATAAAATATATTTTTAGATTTTGGATAACTCTTATTGTTATTATTTAAATAACTTATCTAATTAAATAAATTTAAATTCTTTTTTTATATTTAATTAATTCATATAATTTATTCATTAAGAGTATAAATGATATTAACAGCTCCAACTTTTAACGTGGGAGTTCCGTTGCGAAAAATCACTTCGCAAATAATAGTATAGATAGATTTTTAAATATTTTATCAAAAGATAGTTTTTAGATAACGATACAATATATATAGGAATTATCTTTTAAAAATAAAATATTTTTAGATTTTGGATAAATCTTATTGTTATTATTTAAAATAAATTATCTAATTAAATAAATTTAAATTCGTTTTTATATTTAATTAATTCATATAATTTATTCATTAAGGGTATAAAAGAGGTTTAGATAAATATAAAGTTAAAATCATTGAAATTTGTTTTTCTTAAATTTGATTTTTCAAAAAAAATAAATTTATTATATTAATTATTCTTAGTTATCTAAGATAATAACATACTAATCTAATTTTATTTTTTTTTAATTTCGTTTTCAATTATAAAATTAGTTATATATAAAAAATTCATTAAGGGTAAAATTAATTATATATTAATAAATATAAATATTTTTCAAGGTTGATAAAGACTTTATCACATAATATAAAAAAATTAATAAGGATAATTATCAAATAAATAAAATTCGTTTTTAATTTATAATTAATTATATATTAACTAATATAATTATTTTTCAAGGTTAATATAGACTTTATAACCCAATATAAAAGAGTTTTAGATAAAGATAAATCTAAAATCATTGAAATTCGTTTTTCTTAGTTTTGATTTTTTTTTTATAAATTTATTATATTAATGATTCTCGGTTATCTAAGATAATAACATACTAATCTAATTTTATTTTTTAAATTTCGTTTTTAATTATCAAATTAGTTATATATAAAAAATTCATTAAGGGTAAAATAGATATTAACCGCTCTAACTTTTAACGTGAGAGCTCCGTTGCGAAAAATCACTTCGCAAATAATAGTATAGATTGGTATAATTTTTTGGACATTTTTTTTTATTCACTTTTATTATTCATACGTATATTAAACTACTGAATTCAGTTAAGCCATCTAAATTCGCATTTGTTTCACTTAAGTTTTATTCCATTAGATCAGCAACGTTTTAAGAAATAAATTATTGAAAGCCATATATGTCTTTTCTCGCTAGTCGCTACTGATTCTTTTCAGTAATACAGTTCTACAAGAAAAGAAGAAATGTGGGCGCCATCGTCACTGATTCGGTCTTTTGAAAAGGATAACTTGCGCTGCCTTGCCGTCGGTGCCGCCTTGCTCTTTATTTAATTTTTTGGTAATTACTACTCCAAAATATTCAGATCTATCCACGTGGATAAAAGAGTTGAATCTAGCCATTGGATCTACACGGGAATCACGAAGAGATAGTTTCTTTTGCCCTTTTGATTGACGAGTTGGGGAACAAGCATCCAATCAAACCTATCATCCTTACTCCTCATTATGAACCCGCTTTCTTCCACACCCATACGGCGCCGTTTCTGCTCGACCCACAACCTTTACTATTTTCCTAACATCAATTCATCTTACACCAACATCATTACTTTCACAGAGATACATTTACGGTCATAATCAAAACCAAAGGAAGAAAAGAAAATTCTTACTAACCAGCCATATCCATATATGAAAAGAATAGGCGAAAATATATAATTTATATGATGATTAATGCCTAGTTTAACAGGGGATTAGTTTAAGAGAAAATGACTAGAATATATCTAAAAAAAAATTTGTTACAAATATAAACCTTAATAATTAAAATGATCAAAATAGCACTTAAATGTTTGATTAAATTTACATTTTATCCCTTGGGTTAACTAATCATAAATTTTTTTTAGAGTTGAGGAGTGACATGGGATAGGGTTTCAATTTTTTTTTTTAAAAAAAACTTAATATTTTCAAAATAAAAAATGCTATTTTGATCATTTTAATTTTTGAGATCTATTTTTGTGATAAAAATTTAAAAATGGGCTATTTAAGAAAATTTCCCTTAGTTTAACAGGGGTATATTTAATGATGTCGTGTTAGTCCAACTCATTTCAGAATCCACTCATCTTGTTAACAATAGTTAGTTAATATAAGTATCAGCGGTTAATCTTGATAGGATGGCATTGTTAAAAGGATATTCATATTATAATAGAAAAACATATTGCTGGTTGTTTCTTAAAAGATGCTTTTACTCAAATGGAAAACTTGAGAAAATAAAATTACTCCTACCTTGTCGACAAAAAAAAGTGTCCTCATACCTTCTCATTTTGTCTGGTATTGTTAAACTTATCTTTTGACTGAGGATCTATCAATTTAAAAGTCTAGGTTCTCTCTGTCAGAACCTAAATGTTACTAATATTTATTTTTCAAAGTTAGCCAGAAGTAGAAGAGAAGGATTATTAAGTTCGTACTTTGTATGCAGACCCTAATTGGTGACGTAAACACGAATTATTTTCTCGGATATACGCCGCAGAGAAAAGGGGCTCCACACACGTCGGCTGCGTGTCTGCTGGAACATTGTATCAACTCTCTCTCTATATATATATACGATTTTTGCAAATTAATTTAAGATTTTTTAGAAACCAATGCCAAGAGAAAAACAAGTAATTTTATCCCAATATGTCTTTAAATTATAGTATATATTACAGCTCTGGTTATATTTACGATTTATGCCAAACCATTGCCTAAAATAACTAAATTAATTTAAGAATTTTAATAAACCAATGCAGAGAGAAAAATAAGTAATTTTATCCCAATAAGTCTGAAAATTAGATGAACATAATTGAGAAGATGACATGTAATTGGGCTTTGTTTCTAAAGCAAAGATGACAAAAACTTATGAAGATGATCAAATTATTGATATTAATTATGAAATAACAAAATTAAAGGCTACAGAGGAAACAACATGGTGAAACCAAGTCGCAAAAAAGCACACAACAAAAGTTCAGATCTCCAGTTATGTAATAATATGTACATAACGATCCATGTCAGCTAAAATTATATTCTTCTCTCCCGATTTAAGTTTTTTTTTAAACCGATAATAATTATTCTAGAATGAGAGGGGAAAAAAAACTACGAGGAAACAGATTCTCTCAGCTCCCAAACGAAAACACCGCATGCGCGTCGTCAATGAACACGACCACGACCATAAGTTCAGGCCTGTTCCGACGGAGGAAACAAGTTTAGATCTAGATCCAACGGCTGAGATCTCTTCTCCATCACACCATCAAAATCAACAACCGACGACGAATCAGAGTCGCTCTGAGCCACCTTTGTAGCTACATGCATCGCCGGTGACCTAAAAACCGACGTCACCGGAGCCTGAGCACGACCTCCGTTGCCGACTCCCATAACGTCCAAGAAGTAAAGAGGACGCGCCATCGGGATCTGATAGCCGCCGAGGCGAAGCTCGAGCTGCGGCGGAACAATCTCAGCAATCGCCGGAGTGACCATCATCGGAGGAGAAGGGCAGTCAAGGGTGCTGCTCTGGCTAGGGCTACGCTCGAAAGCGCCGCCGGCAGCCGGAACCTTCTCACTCAGCTCGAGAAAATTCGGGAAATTGGTCTTAGCCTTGGCTCCACGGAAATCACGCGCCGCCGCATCGTAAGCACGCGCCGCCTCTTCAGCGGTATCGAAAGTACCGAGCCAGACCCGGGTTTTCTTACCCGGATCTCGGATCTCAGCGGCATAACGGCCCCATGGCCTCTTCCTAACGCCTCTGTAACGAATCTCCTTGGCATTATTGTTAACCGGGTCGGGTTTCAAACCAATCTTGGCCATAACTAAAATAACGGAGGAGAAGGGGAGAGAGGAGTGGTGTGATAATTGAAGATGGAAGAGGAAGGGAGGTGTGTTGTTTATATATAGGTGGAGAGAGAGTAAAAGCAACGCTCCTTTTGGGGCGCTTTGTTGTGAACGAACAGTCAAAGCCTGAAATTGGTTTTAGCGGCTTCTCTTACAAGAACAGCGGTTTTCATGGTTTTCTTCTTATCCTCCACTTATCCCTTGCGACGTGTGTCTTTGTCCTCCTTCAAGATTCCTTGTTTTTTTAACAACCCTTCGTTTTTGTTTTCTTTTTTACCACCAAGCGTTTTCATTTTTTTCTAACTCATGCTGTATTGAAATGTACGCAAATACATTCAATAAAAATATAGACATATACTAACATGTTTTATGTATCTTTTGTTTCATGTAATATGTTACATTGATTTGAAATCAATAAAGTTAAAATGTTATAAAAATATATATATAGACATATACTAACAAAATACATTCGTGGAATATATATCTTTTCATTTAAGTGTTGCATATTCTAATAGTGATATAATTAAATTACTCTATCTTTGCATTCAATTTTTTTTATTAAAAAAATCTTACAATTGAACATATTTGATCAATACATATTTAGAGCTATTTATCCTGTCGTGGAAAATTAATCAGTGGAAAATCTTAAAATCTTTAGTATCTTTTATGTTCATAAATGTTTGATGTTAGAGTAACATTGATTCATTTCCTAACCACGAGTATCATTACTTAAAATGAAAATCTATCTCATGTAAACAAAAAGTGATACAATGGCAGTATAACAAAGGAAACCAGGAAAATATATTACGCATTTAATGGAGACCCATGGAGCTTGCTGTTTGCCCACACAATGAATTTCCGTAGACTCGTTAATTCTTTAAAATTTGTGATCAAAGGAATTAAAATGCAATCCCATATCTACATTTATTTATGAGCTTAATTAATTATACTCTGAACTTGAATGGTTTTGTGCTGGTTGCTCTCGTGGTTTAATATTTAAAAGTTTGTTTCCTTACAAAAGATAGATATATAAGTAGAATTAACTTGTACTGCTGCATTTGAATTTGCACACTTAGGCTTAGTTTAAATTGTTTCAAATAAGTTTATTGTCACACAATATACAAACACATAATTTTATCCAAAATATGAGTATTTATGCTACAAATTTGATAAAAGAAACCTAAATATTTGTTTGTTGTTTCATTTACAGAATAGATAACTTTGCCAGCCAATATCAAAGATCTAGCTTTCGAAAACGAGAGATTAAGCATTGGTTATTTTCATTTCTTCTTGAAAATATTTTAAAACGAAGCTGGTGCATCTAATTCATAGCTAGAAGTATCTGCAAAACTAGGAAATATTAGGTACAGCCAGATATGACAAAAATAAATGCGAAAACTTGGAAATAAATTTGCAGCTGAGCCTGTCAAAATGAGAGAGAAACCATATAACGCAAAAATTCGAACGTGTGGCAACATCTTGAAGATGCGCGGCATAGAAACTGCGTTTCCATGTAAACGCGTGAACTTACCGTCAAACACGTGCCGACGGCGATCGCGTGAAAAGTGCTATGGGTGACTTCTTCAACTCAACTCTAATTCAACGTTAATTTTGACTCTTTTATCTATTTTTTTTTTTGTTAAACATAAAGATAAGTTATATAGCCGCCCCTCTTCCAAAAACTTATTAAAAGGCAACAAGGCCCCACTAGTGCACTCACTAAATAAAATAGTTAATCGATTTAAAAAAAGAGAAATCTATAGTGCCACACGGTCAATAAGACGCGTGGAGAACGATCAGGAGACAAGGAGAGAATGGTGGCCGTGTTGGCTAGTCAAGATTCCCAATGTCGATGGGCCCACCATCTGTTCTTGACGGCAGGGAGATGTGTGATTAAGATTAAAGATCAGTTACTTAATTAAAATTATGGTTAATTTGATTTAATTATATTCATTGTTTTACTTTAACGACAGCTACATAATGTCTCCACTTTATGGATAATGGATTGGGTTTTCTTGGGCCATAGAATCTTCTGGATATGAGAATTAAAAATTCCATTCTTTAGAATAGTCTTTTATTTCTTTTAGAGATCTACAAAAACAATGGACTATTTAAGGTATTATTTAATTTCCACTAAAACTACCTATTTATTATATTCGGTTTGTATATTTAAAGGGACGTATTAGAAGAGTTTTTTTCATAAAACTTTCTGTTACCCATTCTAGAAAAAGAGTTAGAACTGTCCTTGAAAGCATAGATATTCTACAACAAAATTAATTGCTCAGTCATATATATATAAGTGATGATTGTTTATATCAATCTTATTATATCATAAACATTAGGACTATCCGTTCATTTTAGGTGAGTTTCGAGTATATCTGTTTACCAAAATATGAACTTTCTGTTTTGAAAGCGAAAAGAAGTAATTCCTCGTATATCACAATTCAACACTTTTTCATGGATATGTTGGTATATTTGGAAGGCAAAGAACGACAAAACTCTTTATGGAAAAGACGTATCTCCAATGGACACTCTTCAACATACATCTCTTAAGGTAGAAGGTTGAAGGAAGGCAAACGAGAAAGAGGAAATAAATGAGTATCATGAGGTACCTCCTAGTTCAGAGTCCCCTAGGATCCCCCAAACCCCTATATGCCAAATTGATGCATCATGGATCGATAATGGTAGTGTCAATGGTTTATGATGGAGTCTCAAGAATAAAATGAGTTCTGAATGGCTCGGATTACGGCCGTGTAGAAGGATTCTATGAGATCTGCATGCTGAGATGGAAGGCCTACTGTAGGCAGTCTCATGTATGACAGATTTGAGGATAATTGCGATACGGATTGAGACAGACTGCTCGGATCTAGTAGATATGTCCACTAGACCGGAGCACTAGCCGGCTTTCGCAATAGAGATCAAGGTGTTTCAGCGACTATGGGAAGATTTCGAGGATGTGAGTCTGTCTCATATTTTGTGGAGTAGAAATGAACGAACGGATGCACTAGCTAAAGAAGGAAGGAGTAGAAGCTATTCATTTTCTCATATAGATCAGACCCGACCAGAGGGAGTTTCTCCTTAGAGAATCGACTCGACTGGTCACCACTTGATCAAGAATAAATACGTGGCTGATAAAAAAAAAAAATTTAAAGTGACGTATTAAAAGAGTTTTTTTCATAAAACTTTTGGTTACCCATTTTAGAAAAAGAGTTAGAACTGTCCAAGAAAACATAGATATTCTACAACAAAATTAATTGTTCACTCATTTATATATAAGGGATGATTGTTTATATCAATCTTATTAAATTAGAAATATTAGGTTGGACCTAACATTTATTTTGTAAGTTTTTAAATTAAATATATCTTTTTATTTTATACTTAAACATATATAAAATCACTAATACTTTTTTCTTTATACTACTATCCATACTTCCAAAATAATATATATATTTTTTATAATACTATCCATATTTCTAAACAATATATTCATTTTTTTATACTATTATCTATGTTTCCAGACAATACTATATCTAATCTTATGTCCAAAAAATATATTCATTTCTTTATACTACTATTCATGTTTCAAAACAACACTATACTTAATCTTTTCCAAACAATACAAAATATTAGATCTCATCCTTTAATAATTTCTCACAATTTTCTTTTAAATTATTTAGATAAAATAAAAACTCAAATTATATAAAACAATGAAAATAAACTTATTTTACAGGCTTAAATACTACATATCAGTTATCCATTGGTTCAATTAGTTAGTCTCGGGTTTTAGTGATTTTTTAAATATAGTTATTTCAAAAAATTAAAACTGAATTATCGGATCACCGGTTTAATAGGGGTTCAAGTTGAATTTAAAAATATTGATAAATACATAAGTTCTTCGAGATCACCAAAATATTTGTTAAGTTATTTATAAAACTTTTCATCATAAAATATTCCACGCTTGCAAAGTTTGACCAAAGTTAAGTTTGAATTTAACTTAACCGATAAATTAAAAGTCAAGACAAAAAGAATCTAGAAATTTGTATATTATTTTAAAAACTTGTGGATAAATATTGAGATCAAAAGTAACTAAACTCTCAACTTACTTTTTTCAATGCAAACCGTTAAATTTAAATTTGATTTGACACTTCGAACAACATACATAATTAGTGTTTTTACTGCACGTTTACATAAACATAATACACACCGCATAATGGTATTAATACAAAAGACAGTTTTATTGTTTTTAAACATAAAATTGATTGGACAAATTCAAAACTATATAAAACTAAATTATATAAAATATATTTGAAAAATAAAATCTGCGCGGATGCACGGATCATGATCTAGTGTTAATTACAACAGTTTTCATATGTCACATGTTGCTTTTAAAGGAATGAAATTTGAAACTTAGAAAGTTTGTGGAAATGGGAGGTAAATGTAAAATCTGAAATCTTATTTCAGCTACATAAGATGTGTCTTGAGAAGTGTTCATGAAGCCAAATATGATATGGAAAGATATCATTGCTTCTAAATGCAGGCCAGATGTTGTCAGCTACGAGAGAATGATTAATAATGCATTGACAAAGAAGGGGAAACTGGGAAAAGCCATGGAACTATACATAGCAATAACGTCATTGATGCAGTCAGAAGAGAATCCCAGAGTCATTGAGTTGTAATGGTGCGAGAGCTAAGAACTGAATCAAGAGCAAGCAAGATGATGAAGACAAAAAAAAGGGTCTGAAAGCGACTGAATTATACAAGAAGAAAACCAGATTCAATTTTTAAATGCAATTTTCACATCTTCCATATGATCTTATAACAAAAAAACAATCTTAGTCCATGTTCTTTAGGCAGCCATGGTCACAGCTTCTGCTGATGCTGTGTCAGGGACATACCAACCGTGGTGGATCTCAACGGCCTTTTTCCTCCTAGCCAACCGAGACTTCCTACGTGCACCAGTGTTCTTGTGTAGCGCTCTAACTTTGACCGCTTTGTCTATCGCAGAATAAGCCTCTCCTATCAGTTTCTCCACGGTTACAATCTCATCTGGTTGCGCTTCTGTTTTCTTCTTGAGCCCATCTAGTGCTTCCAAGACCTGTTTATTATATGTCACAAACTAGAATTTACTCTCGTAATATCTATGGAATGAGATGGACAAGGATGTAAAAACATATTATTGCAGATGTTGAAGATAATGAAATGGTTTCTAAACTATCAAAACTCTTAGAACCTTCCTCAAGTTCTAACAAACACATCTTATTCTCCTCAACAATGATGATGACTAATCCACCCACAAGCCCACCTCACATTATCCACATATCCCCCAATATGAATCAAACTAGTCACTAGCTTGAAAACATTCCCTAAACACTTTGGTCCAACATTGTAAATTTGTAACACAAAGTGAAGTGAAGCGACGAACACTATAAATAATGAGATTACCTTCTTCATACGAGTACGGGCTTCAGATTTCTTAGATTTATTGTAAACACGCCTTTTCTCGGCTTGGCGAGCTCTCTTTGCAGCTGAATCAGCCTTCTTCGTCGGAGCAGCCTCACACACAATCAAAGGCCTCACAGGCTTCTTCTGTACCAACAAATTCCCTGTAGAGAACACCTCAAAGTTTCAAACTTTTAATATTCTAAAACCACTAGAGAAGTTGCCTCTAACGAAAACATAAGAGGACTAATCAATGCAAAAACGTTACTAGGAAACTAAAGTCACGATTCTGAAAAAAGGGGTTTACCGGAAGAGGAGAAGGCGACACATTGAGAAACACTCTGAGAGAAGCTGAGAGAGGAGCAGACAGTAACCGATGCACCACGACGAGTGGAGAAGGAAGAAGCTGGAGATGATGAAGAAGAAGAAGAAGAAGCTCCCTTAAGTGAAAGGACTTTGAATTTGGAATTGAGGGTCGCACAGGAAGAAAGACACTGGACTATTGTCGCCATGGATTTCTATTACTACCGAACTCAGAACTCTCCTCTCTGGTCTCCTATATGATGTCTCTGTGTTATCCAGAAAGAAAGAGATGATGTTTCCAACAGCAATTGACCCTTTTACCCCTTGTTGTATGTTTAGACTCTCTCGGGCCTAAGGCCCATGAAATATAGTGAACAGCCCATCAGTTTATCCTAAAGCATAAAGCTTAAAAACAACATTCCGAAACGAAATTAAGTTGCTGTTTTAAACGTTTTTTTAAGTTTTTCTATGTGTTTTTCTGTGTTTCAGAAAAAGACGCAAGTTATGTCATTAGAACCCTTCGGCCATCATGACATCTTGTCGTGCTTCTCTGTGCTTCTATGACATCTACGGTCAACTTCGAACCGCTTCTTGCAACAATGAAAGTAATTGAACATGTGGGCGGATAGGAGTTCTAATTCATCATAACCTTTTCACCAGTTTTTAGACGGGGAGGGTCATCAACAAAATTACTACACAAGAACCAGTGTGTGAGGAGTGGGCGGATAGGAGTTCTAATCGGTTTAGTAAAGTTGTGTTCAAATCCTAATAAAGTTGGGTTTTGAATGATGTCGTTTTCTACTTCTCTTTGGCTCTGTTACCTTTCTTTAGATGTCTAATTTTTTTTGGTCTTGTTTAGCGACATCATGGTTTTGTGTTGCTTTGTTTAGATTCCATATATTTGTCGCATGTTGGCTCCAAGGATTTATGTTCTTCCCGGTTTGGTTGGTGGAAACAATAGTATAATTCAGAAATTTATTATCAAGATAACAAAATATGCATTAGGAGTTAGCTATATCAAATGAAATATTCACCTTTTCAAAATCAGTCCCCATCTATTATATAAAGTAATGTATCTCTCCCTCTAAACACTGCCACATAGGTTGACATGTCATCAAGTCCACCTCAACATAAATGGGTCCCACATGGAAACTGTGTTTGCGTTTTGCGATTTTTTTTGTTAACTTTTGTGTTTGCGATTTAGATGTTACGTGTGCTGATTCATGAAATGGGCTCCTGGCAATACTCTTATCTTTGTTTTCATAAAATTGGTGGCCCAATAACGTTAACATGAAATATTTTCGATGAAAGCCTCCTCCATTTCTTCTTCCTCTTCAATGAATTTTAGGGTTTCAATCGCTTCGGTGTCCTCTGAAATAGAAAGTGACCCTTTCAGTTTCCATGGAGCAGTGAACCTTTCATCTCAAATACATTCATCGCCTTCACAGATTATAACAAAACCGCCGTCCACCAAACCAACTAGACCACCACGAAGAACTGCCATCCTCCGGTAGCTGTGACTAAACTTCAACTGCGCTCTTGACAAGGCTATAACCCTCCTTTCGGGCACACAGTAAACCCACTGCTCTAAAACCTTTGAAGCTCATCTTCCAATATCTGACGAGTCTTCTCCGCCGTTCTCGAGGCAAATCAATCACGACACTCTCCCTTTCTTTATCTATAAAAGGGCAAGCCTTCGTACCCGTGAAATCATCCACGTAATCATTATAAGCTCTCTCTTTATCTCTCAGTGGTTTAATTTTCCTTCTTCTAACGGCATGATATATTTCATAAAGTAATGTATCTCTCCCTCTAAACACTGCCACATAGGTTGACATGTCATCAAGTCCACCTCAACATAAATGGGTCCCACATGGAAACTGTGTTTGCGTTTTGCGATTTTTTTTGTTAACTTTTGTGTTTGCGATTTAGATGTTACGTGTGCTGATTCATGAAATGGGCTCCTGGCAATACTCTTATCTTTGTTTTCATAAAATTGGTGGCCCAATAACGTTAACATGAAATATTTTCGATGAAAGCCTCCTCCATTTCTTCTTCCTCTTCAATGAATTTTAGGGTTTCAATCGCTTCGGTGTCCTCTGAAATAGAAAGTGACCCTTTCAGTTTCCATGGAGCAGTGAACCTTTCATCTCAAATACATTCATCGCCTTCACAGATTATAACAAAACCGCCGTCCACCAAACCAACTAGACCACCACGAAGAACTGCCATCCTCCGGTAGCTGTGACTAAACTTCAACTGCGCTCTTGACAAGGCTATAATCCTCCTTTCGGGCACACAGTAAACCCACTGCTCTAAAACCTTTGAAGCTCATCTTCCAATATCTGACGAGTCTTCTCCGCCGTTCTCGAGGCAAATCAATCACGACACTCTCCCTTTCTTTATCTATAAAAGGGCAAGCCTTCGTACCCGTGAAATCATCCACGTAATCATTATAAGCTCTCTCTTTATCTCTCAGTGGTTTAATTTTCCTTCTTCTAACGGCATGATATATTTCATGGATCAATTATGTTTGTAATAAAATTCTAATCTCATTTTCCTAGATTTTCTTCCATGCTTTGACGAACGGGGCTCTCAGTCCTAAACAATGAATGGATTCGATTTCTCTTTTCGTGCCACTAACTATCACATGAAACATTTGATAATCTAAAAATTGCGGTAATCTCTCTTCTTCTGTTTGGATTATTGGATTTGATGTTTTGTCATAAGCATGTTGAGAGCCCTTTTTGGTTTCTATAATCTGTAGGTTCTGCTTTTATAGCGTGTGACCTGATATGCACGTATCAACAATCCTGAGAAACCTATTACGATCAAAGTGATGGACTTGTGACTTTGAAACCAAACGAAGATCAAGAATAAGCCTCCTCTGAAGTCCTTCCCATTAATTTAACGGCCTTGCCAATGTTTGTTCTCTATGAGAATGAGATGATATAATATATCTAATCAATGGTTTAGTGTGTTTGCTTTCAATTTTTTTTCCATTTCCTAACATCACAAGATATCTACAAACTTAACTTTCAGGTATGGCAAATTCTCATATCCACTTTTCTGATTTTTAGGCTGGCCACTGTAGACAGTTTGTGCTGACCCATCTCTTCGCTTATGGGGGGCTTGCAACGTGATAAAGGAGGCAAGCTTATAGGTTTTGCTTGACGTGAAGGTTCTCTTCTTTAACCTTAAAACCTTGCCACTCCAAGTTGTCGAATGCTCTGGTCTGCATTCGATTCAACACAAACACTAAATTTACGGTCATGTATCCAACATTTACCATCCAGCTGAGAAGGTCCGGTTTCGAAAGTATGAACAGCTACTGGCTCTGGCTAACGCTGACGTTGATTTGCCGGGTTTGTTTCTCAACTAATAACGTCCCAACAGACCTTTTTAAAAATCATATTAATATATCATGTTTACTCAACTTATGTTAACTAATGTTTTTTGCAGATGTTTCTGGATAGATGTTGTTTAATAACCAAAGATGTCAAAGAGTCACATAGGCGTAGGGGCACCAACAAAAACCAATCCGGGGAACCACAACGCATCACCTCGGAGAAGGAGGGTGCGTCCAGACTTACCTTCATGCTCTAAATAAGTCGTTAAAGCTCATATACAACAATCAGGAACCAAGAGGAGCCCTTCCTAGAGACACAGAGACCAGGAAGACCCAAAAGCGAAGCATCAACGGATATCTCTTGAGAGAATTTGTTCAGGTGTGTTAGATGCACGAACATGTTTCTCAAAAGTTTTTACATAAAAGTATAGAAAGGGAAAACGGAATTTCGTTTGAATGCAGGTGGCTTACTTTGCTTTTCCATTCTTGACGCTTACGAGTAGGCTTTTGGCACGAGTATGGGCACAATATATTTGTTTGGCAAGGTGAGTCTGTTTGGATCTTCTGCTGACATGTTAATGTAGCGAACTGATTCTGATGTCCTATGTCTACAATTCATTTTAAGATGAAAAATACGTACAAGATTTGCTGTGTGTTAGTTAAAAATATCCCAAGATGTGTTTCTGCTATTCCCAATGATTTTATACGTCCTTTCCATTTCTATGAACTAATCACGCTCGAGCAATAGATAAAAGACTCGAAACTTTCTCATTAAATCTTTCGAGAAGTTACATGTGATTTTGACTACCTGTGTTACATTTTAGGAAGAATCACAACTCTTTGATTTATATTTATTATTTTTGGCATTGCTTCTTATTTTATGCTTTAAGCTTAGTTAACAAAGCTTACGTTTTACCAGAGAAGTAGCTGGTAAGAATGAGTGTAGAATTGGAAGTCTTTTGAATAGATTGGTGACAGTAAGAAATTTTGAGTGTAGAAACTAGCTTGAGTGGTTAAGTTCCCTGAATTCAATGACTGTTGTATATCATTTTGTCTACTATTTTGTTCACTCTATACAAATTATCCTCTGAATAAATAGTTTATATAGTGAGTTGTTGGTGATCTCTTTACAAAACAAATCTACGGATTGGTGAAGAAAGCTAGAGCGTTGTGGATGAAACTTAGGCATCTATGAGAGGAACCTGCTAAAAGCCATCTACGATCGTCTGCACGCAAGGCATCTTTAACATTTACAAATTTTTTTTAAAAAAACAGTGATGTATATTTTGATTATACTTCAAGCGTGCATTATGAGAACCACCCTAAGCGTAATAAATTTCTACACATACGAGATAAAGCTTTGTCATGATCTCAGTCACAGATCTAACATAATCAACTGTCGCAATAGTTTCATAAATAAAGCACTAAAAGTCTAAAAGGGGGACGTTAAGTAACTAGGAGTTGGTTACCAATCATTTTAATAAGTCTAATCCAGTTTAGCAATAAGATTCCCATAACCCATATTGGAAGTATAATCAGAATGTCTAAAACGTTCCTGCTTTTTTCACGACATAACATTTGAAGCATATGTAACCATTCAAACAATTAAAATAATAGATAGTCACCAATTAGTCAAATTGGATGACCATAACATCTTAAACAGGACGACTATGCACATAAAATATATGGTTCGAGATATAGTTCCAAACAAACAATTTATCCACAACTTTAAACCCACCAAAATTATCATCTCACACACAATAAAAACAACATCTAAAATAACACCATCGCCAACATCGTTTTACAGAGAGGCTTTCACACAACCCGTATGTTATCTGACTCCTTTATAAACCATTTTCACAATTATTTAAACTTTACTAATTACCACACTTACTGGTATATATTTTGTAAAACAAAAAAAAACTTCAAAGGCTATAATTAAAATACTTAGAGCATGATTATCCCTAGCACCCCACTTGGGGGTGCTTATTTTTTTATTTTTATTTTTTACTTTTTTTTTTGGGGTTCGATTTAGAAAAAAAAAAAAAAATTAATAAACAACGAATCGCGGGCCGCCACGTGTCGGTGGGGCCCGCGAACAGTACAAACAACACACAAAACACGGCGCTTGTATAGCAGCCAGAAGCACCCGATTTTTGTGTTTCGCGTGGACCCCATCGCCTAAGCACTCTTCTAGCGCCTGGGATAATAATGGCCTTAAGTTAAAAAAATACCACATCGAACAAACAACATCATCTAAACTATTACGCCAACACAAAACACACACAATACCAACAGTAAAAAAACTACACCAGTTCTTCACTGAACTCTATTACAATACAAATCTTAGGAAAACAATGACCACATACCACAGCCAAACTAAAATTCATAAACAATACATCGCATCGACTTATTGTGATATGGCAATAACAATGTTTATGACCCTGCGCTTGCGCGGGGCTACACTCCTAAAACACCTCTAACTTAATATACAATTTAGTAAACATAGAACACAAATGGATATACAAGACTTATTATAAACACTAAAAGCATTGATCATAACTATATAAATGATTTAAAAAAAAATATTTTAGATAAGATAAAGTTATACTTGAATTGTACACAAAATTTATTTATAGAATTCAGAATATTAATCTTTTAAGTTAAAGAATTAGAATATAATCTTCAAATCAAATTTTCAGAAAACCGACTAAATTTAATAAGATTACTAAAATTTTAAAAATAAACTAACATATATCTTTTACGCACCAACATTCTTAAAAACCTTAAATACTATAATACATTTCTTTTGTAAAAGTTCATAGAACACAATAAAATACAATTTTATAGTTTTGACATCATATATAATTTATATTCCGCGCGTAGCGCGGACCAGCCCTAGTTTTAAAATAAAATTGAGTTACTAGTTTTATAATTTTACTTTTCAGAACTAGTTGTAAGCAAAACTAAATTCAGAAATTCATTGTACTTCACATAGAAAGTCATAAAACAAAACATGCATAATAAAGTCATTACAAACACGTCACATAAACCAAATGATTAGAGACAGTTCATAAACGCCCATTAATTAAACAACAATTCGTAGAACGTAGAGAGATAGTTTGTGACCGCATAACGATCATCAGAGCGCAAACGGCCAGGAACTCACGGCAGACCCGCCACCGTACATTGCGAACAACTGATGAGAAGGAGGTGTAAACACCGTCGGAGGCAGAGAAGGTAGATTCGGTAAAAACGCTGCGTCGATGCTGAACTGTCCAGAAGATCCCAAATCCATAAACTGACCATATGCCACGTCATCACCAATGCAGCGAGGCTGACGTGGCAGAGACGGCGGTGGAGCGGGAAGGTAACTAGAAGGAAAACTCGCATCAGCGTGAGCTGCAGAGGTATTGGAGAAACAGGACACGTGCTCCGACGCAAAGGCGTCGATGATCGGAGCAATTAAAGAACCAGCGGAGGAGGAGGAGCAGTTAACACCGCCGGCGACGGGAACGGCAGAAGAAGAAGGGATAAGCTTTGTCTCTCTACCGACAACACTGCTTTTCAGACATACTTTAGAGAGAACCCATTCATCCTGTGTAAGAACAAAACAGGAAGACAGTTTTTTTGTTGAGATGTTAAAATAAAGACATATCTTGAACCCATTCATTAATTTTTTTTTTAAGAGAATTTAAAAAGTAATGGAATCATATTGATATGTTACGAGATTACCTTAGCGGAGGAAGTAATGTAATGGTAAGAGAATTTGCCGTCGAGACGATACTCATGCATGACCCAACAGCTTTTTTCACCTTTAGGAGCTCTGCCTTTGTAAAAGACAAGAGTCTTCTTCATCCCAAGAAGTGAGTTTGTCTTTGAGCTTTTGATCTCTCTGTCTTTACCAGTAGCTTTCCAGTAACCAGCTTCTGTTGCTCTGTTCGTCCTTAGTCCCGTTGGGTACTTACGGTCTCTTAGTGTGAAGAAGTACCACTCTTTCTCCCCCATCTTCGCTTTCTCTGCTCATATGTGAAAAGAAAATATCAATGCAAGTAATACTATGTTTTTTAAAACAGAGAAACAAAGACTGGTGATGACCATGTAGTTTTTGTTTATATTGGGCTAATTAAATGTTAGATTTTTTAACAATGGTCAAGGTTATTATAGTTATTGATCTGAAAACTCTTCCTCGTATACATATATGACATTTAAATTGATAAGAGAATAGTTAAGCTTAGGAGGATAAAGTAATGGTTTTCAAGGTTTAAGACACAACTCTAGAGATGGGTTTAACTCTTATAAGATTGACATAGCAATAACAATGTCTTCAATCAAAAAGACCCTATTTCCTGGTATATATAAATTCTAAACTAGGGAGGTTCAAGGAATTTATTTATTTTTTTGTTCAGTGTTCTTAAGTCTAAAGGTATGTAAAAACAGAGTAAAATCTAAAACTTTGAGCCTATACCGATGGTTTACGACATTAAACAAGAGTTTAGTTGAGTTAAGTGGGGCTTACCAGGAAGCTCCCAAGGCTCAGACTTGTTGAGATCAACTTCAGATATAGCGGCACAGGAGAAATTGGAGTCAAGGACTTTCTTGAGGAGGTAGTAAGTGATGAGCTCTTCATCAGTAGGATGAAACCTAAACCCAGGTGGCATTATTGTTTCATCTTCAAATCTTGATCTCTCCCAACCATTAAACACATCCATATCCATTGTTGGGGTGCAAACACACGAAGAGGAGGAAGCTCTAAAAACAAACAAAACCCTAGATTTTCCCAATGTTTAAAAGACAAAGAAATGGGAAAAAAATAAATAAAAAGGGTACTTTTTTTAATGATCTGTGTTTCTCTTGTTCTACAAGCAACTGATGTGATATTTGACTGTAGCTAGTGATAGACAGAGTTTGATGTTGATGTGTACAATACACCACACAAAACGAATATATACATTAATTATTAATTAATTCCGCTAAATTGTAATAGAATCTATGATAAGTATAAATTATAATTGTCTATTGAGGTTTGTCAAAAAAGAAAAAAGAAAATTTATCTATTGAGCATGCAATGTGTGCGTGACTGGAAATCTCAGGGGATTCTACGTCAGCAATATAACTTTACTAGCCAATAGATAATCTGTCTTTATTAAGTTAACTTTTACTAGCCACTAGATTATTGGATACTAGTTGGATCTGTTGTCCGAGCTTTCACCATGTATAAGATTCTATACGCATTAATGTCTTGAAGACAAAAACTTTATTACAAAAAAAAAAGAAAAAACACATAAAAGAAAGTAAGAGCATGGATGCATCAAATCGTGAGAAGAAATCACATCCATCCATCAATATCTGTCACAAGGAAACGTCGCACATATACAAAGATGGAGTCACAGGCTTTACATCAAATCATATTCCCATGCACTCTTCATTTTTTTTCTCCCCTATCCTACTGTTTTTCACCTCTATGCTATCCCACAAATAACTCTACACAGTTTTAGGTGGACACGTTACACTGATAAGGAGAAATTAACACATGGTTTTCATTATTGTAGATATCACGTTTCAATTATTTAGCAAGAGAAATTAAAAGAAGAGATCATTGTTAATCAACCACTGATTCTGTTTTAGGGAGGAAAGAAAAGAGATTTAATTGAAAGTTATAAATTATATTGATGCTCCCAAAAAAACAAATGATGCTAACAAATTGATAATTGTGGATTTGTTGCAGATGAGAACAGAGATCGAGAAAAGTCGAGTGACGTTATGTTATCTGTGGTGGAGGAGCGAATCATCTCCGCCGCCCTCAGGCCTCACCCCTACGGTGTGTTTTTTCGAGTCTACGGCAAAACTGGGACCCACCAATATTTTGGCATTTTCTCGTTCGGACATGTTAGGAAAGAGGATCAAACTCGTTGAGTTCAAACTTGTCATAATTAGGTCGGATACACACGTTACCAATAAAGAAACCACTAAATTTAAACCACACAAAATCAAACGGGGTTCACTTTAAACACGAATCAAACCGGGTTGATGATTAGTCCAATCCATTGTATACAAAAACAAACACCTTTGGGTTCCTCTATTCACAACAAACAATAATTTCAGACTTTTCACAGAAATTGTATATATATAATATATATAAATATCAATTTTGATCCAAACCGGTTTACAGACCGAGGATGGTTAGTGGTTACATTGGTACAACTCGAATAAAACAAAACCGGGAATGGTAACAAATCCAATTTAAGAGACTTTCTTTAATCAGTTTTGGGGGATGACATCAGAGAGAGCGAAGTCATGGAACGGTGGACCTGCAAGAAATGATGACAGAACTTTAGATCTCTTGCAAGTTGCAACCACACACAACCTTCTATCTAGTTATATCAATCAAAAATGTTAAAGGAGATGAGAAGTAACCTCCTTGTTCACTTAGAATGTGAAATGGAATGTGTGCAACCATTTTTTGCCCACCCTCACTCCAGTTAACAGTGCCAGGAAACCGTTTTTCTGAAACCCGTGAAGGTCCTAACACAGACCAACAGATTCCTGGTTCGTTCATTAGTCCCAAGTAATCATGTGCTCGTCTCCAAACCCTTGCATCAGCTATCCTAGACCGAACCACCTACACACATGTACAAAGTGATCATTGGAGTGTCTTTTTAGTGGATTCAGATATGTCTCCGTGTACCTTCCCCAAGGCAACACGTGCTCTTGGCAACAGTTCTCGGTGATAAGTTGCGAGCTTTGCGATAGCTGTCACTACAAAACACAACAGCCTTGACTGTGTTGTTCTTCTGGAAGCATTTCCAGATTCTTGCCTCAGACCTAGGCGGCTTGATGAGAGATTCTCATAGAGAAGCAACTCTAAGCTTTCAAAGAGCTCTCGAGCAGCTTCCTTGTGTGATTCTCCCCCACCACCATACTCTCCAATTGCCCAACATAGCTGTAAAGCTAACTCTCTCTATGGAATAAAAAAAATGTTTAGACAAGATATTCTTTTTGCCCAAAAAAAAGACAAGATATTCTTTTACAAAGCATCGGTTGAAATATCAGACACTAACCTTAGCAGGGTCATCGTAAGCTTCTCCAAGCCTGTCAATTATAGGCTTCTGCATTATGTAACGAGTTTCAGCGCATTAAAACTCAAGAAGATAAACAGTAATCAAAATAATATGTAAGCCATGGAGATATATAAAACGTTTATATCATTATCAACCAATGCAGCCTGATATCTTCTTATTCCAAATCCTAATAATGCTAATACTAGCATAAACCAAAAATTAACGAGATGGAACGAAGACATTACTTTCAAAAGCGCAATGAAATTTGGAGACCTCTGAAATGCAGCCAGCACAAACTCTAGTAGTCTTCTACGGATCTGTATATACATACCATATCTGTGTAAGATAAGGTTCAAAGTGGTAGCAAAACAGGTTCATACACTAAAAGGTCAAAATAGCCTTGGCATTTCTGAAGAACTATTGAATATCAATGGTTTTTCCACTCAGATTCAGAGGTGAGTAAAGAAAAAATTAGACATTGTCAATTAGCATGTCTAAATGCTAAAGATAATCATATAAAACAATACAAAAGATTTGTTGATACCTCATGTGAAAAATTCTTATCCGGAAACATTGTAGAGTTCCTTGTCATGAGTAGAGGTATTAATGCACAGATCAGAGCTGGAAAAAAAAGATAAAGCATTAAGATAGAAAAACAAGCATGAACAGACTCAGTAATTGAGTTATCCTCCTTCGAAAACTAAAGGAACACTACTGTAAATAGTCTTACAGTCATTAGCATCTCTCAACGTAACACTAAAGTAGACATCAAGCAGCCGAGGAGCAATCTTAAGTGTCTGCTTCATCCTCTCTGACCTAGGACCACTTGCAGCAGCCTGCAGCGCTGCGTTTAATGCAGGAGAAGCGCGGTGTCTTTCCTGCAGTACAAAGTTGACTAAAGACTTTCAGTTTGTCACATAGCCCCTAAAGTTTATCTACTGTGCAACATTTATATGAAACATTCTTCTCTTGGGACATCTGAATATTGTTAAAACTGAGGCAAGAGGCATACAGCTAGACCATCATTTTCGTCCTTGAGAAGCTCCAGGAACAGAGGATCAGCTACGTCTATTGTATTGTTATCTTCAGACTCTGAGTCATCCCCTCCATCTCCGATGGTAGAACCAGTATAGGCCTCATCCATGAGGGCAAGAAGCATCTGTATTCATAAGGATCCGTGTCATTGTATTGACTATCTGAGAACAGTCTACCAAGTAAATGTTTTTATAAAATATATGACCTCCGGAGCTGCACTTTTCTGGATTGAAGCAATGCTACCTCCGACCCTTGACCCTGACCCCGAGCTCCTTTCCACTTTTTCTAGTGCCACAACCAGAACTAGCAAAACATTAACAGGAAAATACCTAATTAGACGAAGACATAAGTTCAAGCATCAGACGCAGATACACTACACAGGCTCAAAACCATGAAAATTATCACACCAGCAGCTTGTGATTCACCTAACTGGCATCTAAACCATAGTACAAATAATATATGAACTCGAGTAGGATTCTTCAGAGAGGCGGACTCACTTGGCAAGTCTAGAATGGATGGAAAGAGAGGAAGAAATGAGCCAGGTGATATCAGTCCTGGAAATATCTTTAGGAAGGACTTCTCCAACCTGAAATAAGAAGCATGGAATTAAAATTCCTTGAGGTGATTGACTTAGATAACTAATGAATAAAAAAAAAAGAATCAAAAATGATTTGGCTTACTTCTCCCAATTCCAGGCAATGAGCTTAAGCAACAACGGGAAAAACTGCACACAAAATTGCTTGTATTAGATCGAGAAGATGACATTCATTCTCAAGCAGTTAAAATGTAAACGGAACTAAGGCAGTTTGTGAACCTGAGGGAGTAAGTTAGGGAAAGACGCCAAGAGTTTTCTCTTGTTCACGATAAGAAACTCACAAGTTGCCTCTGCAACAGCAGCATCCGAGAACTCACTACAAGAAAGAGCAAATGTACTTGATAAACACCCACAAAATCACCTACATGTATGAGCCCTAGTTGAAACACAAGAAAATTACATACCGGCTAAGACACGAACGGAAGAAACTCCTCAAACTCGGGTCAGCATCATGCAAAACCATATCCCCAAAATCAAGAAAAAACTGAAGAATAGCCTAAATCACACACACACAAAAAAACAAAGGATGATCCTTTAAACAAAAGCATTCATATGGGTGTGTAGATATTATCAAGGAGAGTAGTAACATACTAGCAAGAGAAGACCTTTGGAAGTCCCTGACTCAGACTGAGACAATGAAGCAACAGAGCGTTGGAAGACCTTATTGATTTGTGGGTAAATTCTAGCCACCAGATCATCTGAATTCTCCAATTTACAAAACCCATGTAGCTTCTTAACCTAATTTATCCATATACATTCACACAAATCACAAAAGATGATTCCTTTGTATAGAGAGAGATATGTAACTGTAAGATGATGCTTACTGATTGTAGCACAGATGGATCAGAAGCAGGATCCGTGGAATCACGCGCGCTGTTGCTTAGGATCCTGAGATGATAATTCCAGTCTCCGTCTTGATCAGTCATGGTTTTACACCACCGAGAATGCTCGCTCAGCCGAAAGAGAAGAAAAAAAATGATGGACGAAGAAGAAGATGGAACAGAGGACTGAACGGAAGACGCGTCGTTTTGGATTTGTATCATTAGAATGCATGACGTCTTTAGTATTTACTTCGTGCTTAGTAGGAAACGTCACGCTGTTTTTAATCAAGCCCGAGACTGGATTGGGCTGTGATATTCAGAGTTAAGCCCAAAAGTGGTAAATGGATAACAGCGAGACGACACCGTTTAGTCCAACCTAAGCTTATGATTAGAGACTGCATGTCATTTATAGTAGCAGAAGACGGCACGCTGTTGCTTCAGTTAAACTCGTTCATTCAGGCGCCACCAACTCTGTAGACTGTAGTTGGAAGATTTGTTCATCACATTATTGCTGATAGACCTCAGAGTGTAATTTTTATACACAGACAATTAGATTCTTGTTTCATTCAGACAATACTTAAACTCATGCTTCTAAACCAGCGACAAAACCTTGTTAGTATCTTGCGTGTATGCACAAAGAATGGTCTTTCTGATCAAGGCCGCCAAGTTCATTGCTTTCTCCTCAAGTCTGGATCAGGGATAGATTTGTTTACAAGCAATTATCTAATAGATATGTATAGTAAATGCAGAGAGCCAGTCATCGCTCACAAGGTGTTCGACAAAATGCCTGAGAGAAACGTTGTTTCATGGACGGCTCTCATGAGTGGGCATGTACTTAACGGCGACCTTAACAGATCATTATCTCTCTTCAGCGAGATGGTTCGTCACGGTGTTAGCCCAAACGAGTTTACTATCTCGACGAATCTTAAAGCTTGTGGCTTGCTTAACGCATTTGAAAAGGGTTTGCAGATACATGGGTTTTGTTTGAAGATGGGGTTTGAGATTATGGTTGAGGTTGGGAACTCTTTGGTTGATATGTACTCAAAATGTGGAGGGATTAATGAAGCTGAGAGAGTGTTTGGTTCGATGGTTGAGACTAGTTTGATAACATGGAATGCTATGATTGCTGGATATGTACATTCAGGGTATGGTGGTAGAGCATTGGATACGTTTAGGATGATGCAAGAGAGACCGGATAAGTTCACGTTGACTAGCTTGTTGAAGGCTTGTAGTAGCATTGGTATGATTCATGGAGGTAAACAGATTCATGGGTTTTTAATGAGGAGTGGGTTTCCTTGTTCAAGCTCTGCAACTATTACTGGTTCTCTTGTTGATTTGTATGTCAAGTGTGGTGATCTCTTTGGTGCTAGGAAAGCTTTTGATCAAATCAAGGAAAAGACTATGATCTCATGGAGTTCACTGATTCTTGGGTATGCTCAAGAGGGTGACTTCGTGGAGGCGATGAGTTTGTTTAGGAAACTTCGGGAGCTGAACTCTCAGACAGACAGTTTTGTTCTTTCTGGTATCATTGGCGTGTTTGCTGACTTTGCCCTCTTGCGGCAAGGGAAGCAAATGCAAGCACTTGCTGTTAAACTCCCATCTGGTTTAGAAACATCTGTTTCAAACTCAGTGGTGGATATGTATCTCAAATGTGGCTTAGTTCATGAGGCTGAGAAATGCTTTGACGAAATGCGGTCGAAAGATGTGATTTCATGGACTGTAATGATCACTGGCTTCGGTAAGCATGGGCTTGGGAAGAAAGCAGTTAGTGTTTTTAACGAAATGTTGAGACGTAACATTGAGCCTGATGATGTGTGCTACTTAGCTGTACTCTCAGCTTGTAGCCATTCTGGTTTGATTAAAGAAGGTGAAGAACTTTTTTCGAAGTTACTGGAGACTCCTGGTATCAAACCTAGGGTAGAGCACTACGCATGCGTTGTTGATCTATTAGGAAGAGCTGGTCGTTTGAAGGAAGGTAAACACTTGATTGACACTATGCCTGTTAAACCAAACGTTGGAATATGGCAAACACTTCTTAGCGGCTGTAGACTACACGGAGACATCGAACTAGGGAAAGAAGTAAGTAAGATTCTTTTGAGAATCGATGGGAACAATCCTGCAAATTATGTGATGGTGTCCAACCTTTATGGACAAGCTGGTTACTGGCAGGAACATGGTAAGGCAAGAGAAATTGGGAAGACAAAAGGTTTGAAGAAAGAAGCTGGTATGAGCTGGGTAGAGATTGATAGAGAGGTATATTTCTTCCATAGCGGAGAGGATTCACATCCCCTGACACCAAGGATTCAGGAAGCTTTGAGAGAAGTTGAAAGAAGAATGAGAGAAGAATTGGGATATGTTTACGGTTTAAAACAAGAGATGCATGATATAGACGATGAGTCCAAGGAGGAGAACTTAAGAGCTCACAGCGAGAAGCTAGCGATTGGTCTGGCGTTGGCATCAGGGGGTTTGAACCAGGAAGGAAAGACAATTAGAGTGTTTAAGAACTTGAGGGTATGCGTAGATTGTCATGAGTTCATCAAGGGGTTGTCTAAGGTAATGAAGATATCATTTGTTGT
The DNA here is from genome assembly GCA_932364175.1 of Eruca vesicaria subsp. sativa. Lineage (NCBI taxonomy): Eukaryota > Viridiplantae > Streptophyta > Magnoliopsida > Brassicales > Brassicaceae > Eruca > Eruca vesicaria. The sequence goes on along the minus strand of CAKOAT010244043.1, from coordinate 178,981 downwards.
GAGAGATGCTGTTCGGTTTCACAGTTTTGAAGATGGTTGTTGTTCCTGTGGAGATTACTGGTGACTCTTACGCTTTGATTACTTCTTCTTAGTGGTTGTTGTTCATGTGGAGATTACTGGTGACTCTTACGCTTGATTACTTCTTCTTAGTGGTTGTTGTTCATGTGGAGATTACTGGTGACTCTTACGCTTGATTACTTCTTAGTTCTTCTAAGTATACAACTGGTTTCATGCTAAAGTCTGAAACACTAGAGCTACTCTGATTTTCAGAAGGAAAAAAAGAATGGTTACAAACAAGTGTTGATATGTTGCATATTTACTTGGTTTTAACCTTGCATTCTTATTCATGTTGAGCATATAGATTAGATTTAGGCACTCTTAGGTTGCATTTTGCATTCATTTGTCTTTATCAGGTGGTGAAACATGCTGTGGAGTTCTTGGAGGTGTTTGGGATCAATTATGTGCCAAAAGAGAGTGCAAAGATGTCATTTGGCGAGC
>CAKOAT010244043.1:94141-178226 GCA_932364175.1 Eruca vesicaria subsp. sativa | reverse complement strand
GAGTCAATTCTCTTAAGCTTTTAACAGTCTTTACCAGGGACACTTGTTGTTAAAGGTGTTAAGATGGCTAATAGATTTATTCCTAATGATTATTTTCATAATATTCAACCAAAGACATTTGATGCTTGAGTTATGGTAGTAAATGAACATTCATCTAGACATAGAGCTTGTTTAGAATCGTATCTAGGCCTAAGGTAGATAGTTTAATTGATCGCTTGCCATCCTTAGATCGAAACTTGATCACCCAAGGTCAAATTCCCTATACCCATGAGTTCTTCTTTATCTTCTTTGTCAAAGTTATATCTTTTATTGCATTCTAGTTTTAGTTAACCTTAAAAATCAATCAATCACATGATCGCACTTAGATTAAGCTAGTACTTGTATTCTTGGTGCTTTTAAATCCCTCAGAACTGGTTCGACAAACACCTATACTACAACATTTGCTTTAGGAGCCTCAAAAACTCCTAATATCAAGTGTCTACCGCAATGACGCAACCGCAAGTGGTAAAATTCCACAGTTTCAATGCCAGTAGATCACACCTCAGCAGGGCATCAAAGAGTTGCTCCATGGAAGACTCAGGGGTTAGGTGAAGATTTATGTTAGATCACCTTGCTTGATCTTGACAATAATGTGAGTTGTGAGTGTAGGTTAGCTGCGTTTTTGTGATCTGGTTTGGTTCTTCGGAGATTTATTGAGTAGATTCTTTAGGATCTCATCGGCCGGCTTACTTCATCTGGCAAGGACCTGAATAGGTGGTGTTGCATTCTGGATTCGTTTTTGTTCTGTGGTTAGGTATCTGATATTATGGTGAAGTTCTCTATGTGTTCATTTTGTTTCCTCGGAAACCTCTCATTGACCAAGTCTCCAATGAGAGCTCCCTTTGTTAAAGACCTAAGCGTTGTGGAACCTTGGTTACAAAACGTTATTCACACGTCTTCATAATACACTCATCATAGCAACTTGGATTATGGATCACTTTTAACTCCATACATGAAGAAAAACAATGAATCCTTTTTGATATAATTCATCCATCTTGTGCCTTCATAGATAGCAACTAATACCATATTTCCAAACCACTCGATCCATTGTAGAACTAGGATCGTCAAAATGATTTTGCCACCAAGATCGGAAAAGACGTCCTACTCTCATACTCCACATGAAGCAATGAAGCAAAATCGAAGAGTTTCCCATAGAATCCTCTTTGAAACCTTCAACATGTTACTATTATTGTGGAAACTACCATAGCAAAGTCTTGTCTCTATCAATCATATATCATGAGAGGTACATGCGAAGAGCAGTAGCATGGAGGTTGTGCTCGTTTGCTGCCATGTGTTTCAGTGGAGTGTGCCAGCACACGCTGTACAAGGCTATGCTACTTTAATAAGAGGATTGAACTTACGATTTCCATCATCTTTGGAAGGTATTGGATCTTTTCTCATATACATCCTAGTTGATGGCAGATTCAATCCTACACATCCGTTTTCAAAGAGATGGGCCTTTAGAAGCCCATAAAAGATGGGTTATTTTCGTATTGGGCCGATAGAGATCGTCATAAATATATGCACACACAGAAGAAAATTAGTTAGATGAATCTTTATTAAATAAAAATATTTTAAAATATTCAAAATTCAGTAACAGTAATTGTGTGGAAATTGGGATTTAGGGTTTCGGATTCCTGGGTTTAATTTTAATTCTGATTTGAGCTGATCATGGTGCTAAGAGGTTCATCGCCCCGTCGAAGTTTCCGTAGCGACACCCTCTCACAATCCTAATATTGGAAGACGCAAGGTTTCGTTAAGCGCTTGAATCGGTATTTGTTGTATGGTTGTTGTTTGTTGATTCGTGATGAGATCATCGGGCTCTCCTTCTGGGAGGAAGAGTAAGAAGCTTGCTGCGATTTGCGAGGATGAATACAACAAAAACCATGGCGACTCCAAGAGCAGCAGATATCCTCCTCCTGGTGCTGAATCTGAGCTTCGTCGGAGCTCTAGAGTGAGGCGGATACCGTCTATCCTCGACGCTTCTCCTCCTCCTGCAAAGAAACGGCGGCGTTTTGATAGGAGTTCCAGAGGGAATAGTAGTAGTTTAAGGAGAGTGGCGGAGGAGGAGGAGAACGGTGATTCGGATAATCCGGATGGTTGGAAATCTAGGTTAAGGTCAAGGAGGAGGAAGGCTAGTTTTAGAGAGAGTTGGGAAGAGAGAAGTGTGGTTAATAAGAGGAAGAGAAAGCTTGTTTTCGGTAATGAGTTGAGAGATAAAGAGGAAAGAGGAGGTCCAAAGAAGAAAGTGGAAGTTAAGGAGTCGGGAAGTTCGGAGGATGAGGACGATAACAGTAATGCTGAAGAGGAGAGTGTTAGCGAGTCTGAGGAAGACAGTGAAGCTGGAGAGGAGGAGGAGGAGGATGTGAAGGTGAAGAGAACCAAAAGAACTGTTGTTTTAGAGAGTGAAGATGAAGGTGAAGTTGATGGAATGGAGGCTGAGAGTGAGGATGAAGCAGACAGTACTGAAAATGAGACTGAGGGTAGTGATGAAAGTGAAGAAAAAGGTAGTGCTGAGAAGGAAGGTAGTGAGGTTGAAGGTAATGTGGATGGAACGGCAGCTGATACTGATGTTAGAATGGAAGCATCGGAAAATGAGAGTGAGGATCGAGTGGAAGAATTGGAAAATGAGACTGAGATGGAAGTTGAAGGAACTGAGGACAAGGAGTTGGGTGCAGTGGTTTCTGAAGGTATACTAGGGGATGATAGTGATGTTCCTGATGATGCTAAGACAAAAGAAGGAGATACTTTAGATCCTGAACTACTACAGAAAGATGGCATCGAGGTTACTGAGAGTTTGAAGCAGAGTGATGACATCGGAGAGCAAGGTGCTTCTAGAATACCATCTACTGATAAGGCCAAAGAACATAGTGAGTCTCACGATAAAGTGGGTGAAAGTGTGGAAATGCTTGACGAGTTGCCTATTCAGAATGAAACTTGCAACAAAGTAGTTGACTCAATTTGCACTTCATCAGATAGACTTGGGAAACCTCCCTTCAAACAAGCTAGACGCTGTGGTTTATGCGGAGTTGGCACTGATGGAAAACTCCCAAAGAAGTTGATACAAGATAATGGGGACAGTGACGTAGAGGCACATAGCGGGTCTTCATCTTCAGGGGAGCCAAACTATGACATATTGGATGGTTTCGGAGATGAACCTGGGTGGCTTGGCCGTTTATTGGGGCCTATAAACGATCGTTATGGAATTTCGGGAACGTGGGTTCATCAGCACTGTGCCGTATGGAGTCCCGAGGTAACGTGTGGTTCTGATTATATATCTTCATGTGCTTCTCACTTCATTTTTATATGTTTCGTTTACACACAATGTGTGCCAGTATTAGTGTTTATTTTCTTTTCAATTCCTTGTGTTTTCTCTCGCTTTATCTTTAGTTTTTCTGTAATGTCTGTTTGGTTGTCCTCTTACTGTCTTCTCATTAATTTTTCTTTTCCTGAATCCTGTTTCTGTTGGCGTTAATCTTCAATATTGTACGGCAGGTTTACTTTGCTGGTGTAGGTCGATTAAAGAATATAAGGGCGGCACTTTGCAGAGGGAGGTCACTAAAATGCACTCGCTGTGAAAGACCTGGGGCAACCATCGGTTGTCGTGTTGATAGATGTCCAAGAACCTATCATTTGGTCTGTTATTACTCCCTCTCTGGCTTTCTTTTCCTCGCCTCTGAGATATTGGTTAATAAACTTCCAGCTGTAACTATTAGTGTATCATGCTCTGACAGCTTCTTTGTAATATTCTGTGTTTTGCAGCCTTGTGCACGAGCTAATGGTTGCATCTTTGATCACCGTAAGTTTCTCATTGCTTGCACGGACCACAGACATCATTTCCAATCCCATGGTCGTCAATGTCAAGATAGGATGAAGAAGATGAAAACCAAGAAGATGCGTTTGGAGATGAGGAAGCACTCAAATGATGCATGGCGTAAGGATGTGGAAGCGGAAGAAAAGTGGTTTGAGAAATGTGGAGACGATGAAGAATTTTTAAAACGTGAAAGCAAGAGACTACATCGAGATCTATTAAGAGTGGCTCCTGAGTATATTGGAGGCTCTGATTCTGAGAACGGAAAGGCATTTGAGGGATGGGACTCTGTTGCTGGGCTTGAGGGTGTAACTCAATGTATGAAAGAGGTTGTTCTTTTGCCTTTACTATATCCAGAGTTCTTTGATAACCTTGGACTCACACCTCCAAGAGGTATCCTCTTGCATGGACATCCTGGAACAGGAAAAACTCTTGTGGTTCGAGCACTGATTGGTTCCCTCGCTCGGGGTAATAAACGGATTGCCTACTTTGCCCGCAAAGGGGCTGACTGTCTGGGAAAATACGTTGGTGATGCTGAGCGCCAGTTGAGACTCTTATTTCAGGTCGCTGAAAAATGCCAACCATCAATCATATTTTTTGATGAGATTGATGGTCTTGCTCCCAAACGGTCAAGGCAGCAAGATCAAACACACAGCTCTGTTGTATCCACATTGCTCGCATTACTAGATGGCTTAAAGTCGCGTGGCTCAGTGGTGGTCATAGGTGCAACGAACTACCCTGATGCTATTGACCCAGCATTAAGGAGGCCAGGGAGATTTGACAGGGAGATCTATTTCCCTCTACCATCGCTCGACGACAGAGCTGCAATTATCTCACTCCACACTAGAAAGTGGCCTAAGCCGGTGTCTGGATACTTGCTCAAGTGGGTTGCAAAAGAAACTGCCGGTTTTGCTGGTGCGGATATACAAGCTCTCTGCACGCAAGCTGCCATGATCGCCTTGAATAGGAGCTTTCCTTTGCAAGAATCTTTGGCCGCTGCAGAGTTGGGAATCTCTAGGAGTAATCGTGTTGCTTTACCGTCCTTCTCAGTTGAAGAAAGAGATTGGTTGGAAGCTTTATCCCGCTCCCCACCCCCATGTTCTCGTAGAGGAGCAGGAAAAGCAGCTAGCGATATATTTTCTTCTCCTCTTCCTGTTTACTTGGTGCCTTCTTTGCTACCGTCACTGTGTTCTTTACTTGTTGCTTTTCATCTTGAAGACCGCATCGTGCTGCCACCTCTACTTTCCAAAGCTGCGGTCGATTTCCAAAATGTGATCTGTTCTGCTTTGAGCAACAAGAAGATAACTGATGATTGCTGGTGGTCTCATGTTGATAGCCTTCTCCAGGAGGTAGATGTTGTAAAGGATATAGTTCAGAGACTTTCTTATGCTGGGATACTGGATGGAGGAGGTGACTTGGTTAGATCTGTTTCAAGCACCCCTGGTGCTGGAGACTGTAATTCGGGTTCTGCACAGTTCATGGTACACAGAGTCCGCGGGGTTTTGGGGAATGCTCCTCCAGAATCAGTGAGCAAGTCTGGGTTCCAACTGCTTATTGCTGGAGGACCCAGATCTGGTCAACGTCATCTTGCTTCTTGTATCTTGCATTGTTTTATTGGGAATGGAGAGATGCAGAAGATAGACACGGCAACAATTTCACAAGAAGGAAATGGGGATCTGGTTCTTGGCGTAACTCACTTATTAAGTACGTCTTTTGTTATTAACATTTCATTACTTCCTTGATAATGATATTTAAGCAGCTACACACAATTTTTCTTGTAGTCTTTCATCGACTGCAACTTTTTTTTATTTGCTTGGTTCTAGTCCATTTCCAGTAAACTAACTGGTAAATCTTGTCGTCTTGTAGTGAAATGTGCTAGCAGGAAATCATGTGTGGTATTCATGCCAAGGCTTGATTTGTGGGCTGTAGAGACAAAAACTCCAATGAATGAGGAGGTCGAGTGTGATGATGATTCTTCAAAAGAAAATTCGTCTCCCGTTCGTCCAGAAACAGTGGAGAAAATGGAGTTGCAGAATTCTTCTCGAGTTTCACATGCTTGGAACACATTTCTTGAGCAAGTAGAATCATTGCGAGTTTCCACAAAGATGATAATTCTGGTATACGTAACTTCTTACTTAATATCGTTTCTCCAATATATTTTTCTTGTTTCGGTAGATGATAATGGGCTGTCTAGACTTCTTGCTTGTTGAGTTACTTTCGGTTACTTTTTTTTTTGCATATTGTGAATGTAAAGCCTTAGTTTCGTGTATTCTGCATTCTCAAATCTTTGTATTCCCTACTTTGTCGATTAGCAGTCTCTGAGAAGAGTGTCAACACGTCAGACTAAGCTCTTATTTTTTGGTGATAGGCTACTTCTGGCATGCCCTACCAACTCCTGCCTCCTAAGATACAACAATTCTTTAAAACCGACCTATCAAAGGAGTATCTGCCAACTATGTCTGAGGCTGTTCCACAATTCACTGTACAAGTTGCTGAAAATTCTGACCAAGAAATGGCTATTGACCTATCTGCTACTGAGTTGTCAAGGCGGGCAATCCAAGTCTTTCTTCATTTAGTGCATCAGGGAACCCATATACATTATGACTTACAGAAGACATACAAAAGAGAGGATCCTGACCAGGGTTGCAGAGATCCAGCTAATCAGAATAATACTGATCATGGTGCAGGGGAAGAAGTTGGTATTAACTCAAAACCCCCTGAGGATTGTTCTTTAAAAGTGCCACCGATACCGATCAGCATAAATGTGAAACCAAAATCAAGCTTGCAGTTAGCTGTCTCTACATTTGGCTATCAAATTCTACGGTATCCTCAATTTGCTGAGCTTTGTTGGGTAACATCAAAGCTTAAGGAAGGGCCAAGCGCAGATGTTTCGGGTCCTTGGAGAGGATGGCCGTTTAATTCGTGTATCATTCGTCCTTGTAATCCATCAGAGCAGACTATTACTGCTTCTGGTTCCAACAATGTTAGAGGCAAAGATGTATCTGGCATTACCCGAGGCCTCGTTGCTGTTGGATTATCAGCTTATAGAGGAACCTATACATCCCTGAGGGAAGTCTCTTTTGAGGTAAGGAAAGTTCTCGAGCTCTTAGTTGGGCGGATCAATCTGAAAATCGAAGCTGGAAAGGACAGATGTCAATATATCCGAATTTTGTCTCAAGTTGCTTATCTGGAAGATCTGGTTAATAGTTGGGTATATGCAATGCGAAGGTATACGCCTTGATATACTATGCTTTATGTACGTTTGTTCTAACGCATGCTGTATATCTAACACAATTTCACTGTTTACAGTTTTGAATCAAATGCTCAAACCGAGTCGATGAATCCATTGTCGTGTTCTGTAGCTGATGCGTCAGTGAGGAATGAGGCAACTGAGCAAGGAACAGCTGATCGATCAAAAGGAGACCTGAAAGAAGATACCCAGAACGTGGATTGTCCAGATCCTATAGCATCCACTAATCTTACCGACAATCATCAGCCAGTTGTAGAGATTACGGACGGCTTAGTTTTGATCAAAGAGAATGGTGATGATGCTTCGAATTCTGCAATGATGATTGAGGATTCAGCAGTAATTTCCTTGCATCAGGCTGTTCTCCTTGATCTTAACTCTCCTGCAGCTGACCATGAACAGAACGAAACCAACCATGGATCATGCGAGGTAGAAACAACAGAAACAGTCACTTGTTTGCAAGAAAAAGCTAATTCCGAAAACAATCCTGTTGGATCTGGGGAACCTAATTCTATCTCCATGGAAGATCCCAAGAAATCATCTGAGTCAAGTAATGGTGAAGCAGTTCATGGTTTAGAATCTGCAAACAGCATGCCTGAACAAGTTGAAACGCCTGCAAGAACCAATCCTCTGGATGAACCTAGTGTAGTTTGTATGTACCGTTGCTGCTCCCAGTGTGTCTTCATCCTCAAAGATTCAATGCGTAAATTAGTTACTCGCGAATTGAGACATGGTAGCAGCCACATCACAACAGAGGGTATACATGATGCGGTTTCTTCATTATCAGTGGAACTTATTGCTGCTGTTAAAAAGTTCATCTCTGCCAGAAACAAGGGTGCTACACAGGAAGTAGAGGTTGAAGAACGCGATGAAATCTCAGAAAAGGAAGCATGTCCTTGCAAAAGCTTACCTGGTAATTTTCTTGCCTCGGCTGAATGTTGCAGTCATTCTACTGAAAAGCAAGTGAGCTTAGATAAAGCGAACACATCCCCAAGCCCTAAGAGTTGGCTTGAACCAGTATTCGTTTTTAGGGATGGAATATTGGTTCCGGTAAGTAGCGAAGACGACTGCGCTTTGCATTGTAAATATGATAGTTTCTGCCTTGGTTCTCTCATAGAGTTCGTTGCAACTGAGATGAAGTCTTTTTGATTCGTTGAATTTTTTTTTATCTTTGTCTACTCAAATCAACCGGGTTTGCCAGTGATTTGCTGTTACAGACTGTTACATTGATTTTAGAAGTATGATAAAAAAAAATCAGCGGAGTCTTGGCTCAAGTTTTCCATCCTCTGTTTTAGCTGCTAACTTTTTCAATTTAGTGTGATTGTGATTAGCCTAACTTCTTTGAAGTATTATTCTTTTTCTCAACATTGTCAATTAATGTCGAGGCATGCAGCTAATTTCACACTTAATCCAGTACTAATTGTCAACTAATCTTGAGGTAAAAGCTCTCATGTATAACCCAGAAGAGCATCTAAATCCACCATATTTCAGTGACTGTTTCGTTTATTGTTCGGGAGTAACATGTTTTGGTGGATAGATCAAATCTTAGTAAGCCACATACACAAGATGACTACAAAAAACATAGCTAAACCATTTTCATTACTCGGTATAGTTGGTTTACTGCAAGTTGCAACAAAGACAATGCCCAAATAAAAACCCTTTGGAGAGTCTATACATAAACTTCAAAAGTTTTGAACCTGAATCTAAGCATGATAGATCTCATATACAGAAAACTTAAGACGCAGAAAAACATTTGTTTCCCGTGTGTGTAATTTCTAAAAAAGAACAACTGCTAGGGAGATCTGCAAGGATTATTATTGTTACTCTCTCTCTATATATATAGTTCAGAGCTCAAGAACCACCTTACCCGGAATCTCCTTCTTCTCCTTTGCTTCATGAGCTGCTACAACTTCGGTTATCGGAAATGTTTTTTCCACTGGTATCTTTAGCTTTCCAGCTCCAACTAACCGCTGAATCTCAGCTAGACCTTCAGGATCAGCCCTCATATACGACCACGAGTAGTCTGTATTATTAAGTTCATCAAAGTCGGATTTTATCAGAATAACCTTTTCTTTCACACTCAGATAGTTTAATGACACATGTTTTATTAACATATTAGTTACTGAAAATTTTAAGATAGAGAGAGTAAGGCACACATATACCTATTCCATGAGAATACTGATATTGAATCTTTTTCTTTGCCAAGAGCGAAGTTGCAAGCGGAAGCCCAATCACAAAACCATATTTATCAGTTAATGATGCAGCCTCACCCTTCAAGAAAGAAATGCAAAAGAAAAAAAAAACGGTTTTTGTTAAGCTTAATCCAAGACTTAAGCAACCAATGTCACTGTAGCACGTAAAGGACAAGAAACAAAAGAGATGTTGGATACCTGGAGAGTCATATAGTTTCCACCCCTCCTCAAAAAGTTTATGCCTATTCTCTCAGTTTCAGGCCGACCAATAGTATCCAACACAGCGTCAAACTTTCCTTTTACCACCACCTCAATGTCCTGTACATGAAACACATCCAGGTTCATGACAAAATAATCACGTCTCTACTTTGGATCAGCAGATAAATAAGTTAAAACTAGTGTCACTACCTCGGTTGTGTAGTCAACAGCCTGCTCGGCACCAGCTGCTACTATTCTATCTCTGGTCTGACCCACACAAGAAGCTGTAACATGACACCCAGAGGCTACCGCAATCTGGATTGCAGCAAAACCTACTGCTCCTCCTCCTCCAAAAACTAATACTCTTTGTCTGCAAATAGAAAGGTTTCAAAGAATACGCTGTTGAGTCCATAGTAAAATAGAAAGAAAAAAAACAGGAAAGCATATGTGTGAATGCTGAGAGGTGAGTTAGTCTCAGCTGGTCAGCTTCCTACCACAAGCAGACAACAATAGTTTCTCAAAATCATACCCTTCAAGTATCCGAGCATCACTCTTTAAAGCACGCCAAGCAGTCAACGCTGCAAAAGGAATAGCACTGGCCTCCTACAAGAAAGCAAACAAAACAACAGCTGAAGACACTTGACAAAACAAAACCAAAGATAGAGAGGTTACAGGGCATGTCGAACTTGTCACATACCACATGAGAAACTGAAGCTGGCTTCTCAGTAAGTTCCTCCTCAGAAAGTATTGCATGATCAGTATAAGTACCTCTTAACGCAGTAGGATGCAACGCACCAAACACTTCTTGCCCTACTCTAAACGACTTAACAGAGTTCCCAATCGCAGCAACTTCACCACTAACATCACGTCCAATGATAATAGGTAGATGCGGTTGGAACACAGAACGTCCATACCCTGCTCTTATCTAAAATCACAAAAGATCAAAATCTCACTTACTCTTACTGTTAAGTACCAAACACAAGATTCTTAACAAACTCCTAAACCCTAAACACAAGATTCTTAACAAATTCTTAACAAACACAAAATTCTTAACAAATTCTTTTTTTTTTTTGAATTATACAGAGTTATCCTGGCCTCACAGAAGTAATCTAGATTAGTCACGTGTTGCCACGTGTCGGTGCTCTGTCCGTGGCGATGCTGAAATGTTAATTCCCCAGTAGCCGGGATTCGAACCAGGTGGCGGTACTCACAGCTGTAAGCCCTTTACCACTTGAGCTAGAAGCACCGGTTCTCAACAAATTCTTAACAAACCCAAGATTCTTAACAAACTCCTAAACCCTAAGATTCTGAACAAATTCTTAACAAACACAAGATTCTTAACAAACTCCTAAACACAAGATTCTTAACAAATCTCACTACTGTTACTGTTAAGTACCATCAATTGCAGATTAATTTAATTACGATAACAAACTCCTAAACCCTAATTAAAACGCAATTGAGAAGCGGATCAAGTGGAGAAGACTCACTCTGCAATCAAGAGGATTGACGGAGACAGCTTTCGCACGGACGAGAACCTCGTTGGGATTGAGATTCGGCACCGGAATATTATCCCGGAGCTCTAAAACCTCCGGACCGCCGAATCGAGGTAACATCACGGCACGGCAACCGGTGAAGAGGCTCCGAAGAGAGGTTAATCTCGCCGGACGGAAAATTAAGGCGGATTTAGAAGTACCGCGTAGTGATCTCATCCCTCGCATTTCGTCGTCGTAGTCGTCTTCTTCGTTGTGTTGATACGAAACTCTGCTTCTTCTATTTTAAGCTTTTAAGTTTTTTTTTAACAGAGGAACTGAGGAGGATGACGTGGCAGCGTTACCGTCCGCAAAGCGGGTTTGTTTAAGGGACTGTACATGCAAGTTGTAGCTTTTTGATTAACCGGTTTGGACAAACCGGTTCAGTTTGATCAGAAATTTAGTAAATCAGGTGGAATTTTATCAAATTCAATCCGTGAATTCAGAAAATTGAAGAGCTTAGATAAGTGAAAGGCCAGTGGCAAACCATTTAACCTAAAACATCATATTTCTTTCTACGAGCGAGCACAATAGCACATGATGCATCATGCATGTACCGAACCAAAGCCATTAGTTACCCGAATTAATTTCAACCAGTATCTGGGAGAATGGTGGTTTTGCTTTCGACAATGTTTGAACCCGAATTTTGACAATATCGAACCGACTAACATAAGATACCATTGTTAGAAAAATCAGTTTAGGCATCTAATCGGTAAATCAGATGTGAATGAAAAACGAGTTTTTTAAATCGATTTAAAAAAAAAACAGTATACACGATCAAAAAATCGTCCTAAGCACTCGCCCATTGATGGTCCTTGGCAGAAGCGACAGATGCACATGTTTCCGGTCCGATTTAAATCATGTAAATTTTTGGCCTTAAATTAACAAAAATGTTCGGTAGTTTAGATAATTTTTCTTCTGTTCGAGCGTGTTTTAGTTGGGGAATTCGAATCTTTACAGCCACATCTGTTTTTAGTTAATTTATAATAGATCCAAAATTTTGGTTTTGCTTCCACTTATATTAGCAAAGCAAGCTTGGCGCATCGTTACTGCTCCGGACAGTTTATTAGCTCGTGTCTTGGTTGGAAAGTACTGTCAAAAAGCTTCTTTTTTACAAGTCAAAACACCTAGTGTGTTCTCTCATGGCTGGAGAGCAATCCTAGCTGGTATAGATCTCCTTAATGTAAAACTAGGCTCAGTGATTGGCGATGGCGAAAGCATTAGGGTCTGGAAGGACAGGTGGTTGAGCACTGAACTTCCCCTCGCACCCATAAAACTTGCATCTGAGGAAATCCAAGATTTGAGGGTGGCAGACCTTCTTACTCGTGAGTCTAAGGAATAGAACATTCAGATGATTGAAAATGTTCTACCCCACCACTTTGACGATATTATACTTCTTAAGCCAAGTAAGACGGGAGCTAGAGATGGTGTAGTATGGCTGGGATTGAGAAATGGAATATATTCCACCCGCTCTGGTTACTATGCTGCAGCAGAATTAGAGGACAACATGATCACCCACCAACCAAGACCTAATTGGAAATCTCTACTTTGGTCGGGAAGAATCTCTCCGAAGCTGCAAGTCTTCTTGTGGAAATCACTCAAGGAACTCTTCCTGTAGTAGCCAATCTACAACTAAGAGGTCTATTACAGAATACGGCATGTCCTAAATGTGGAAGTTTGGAAACAATTTCACACTTCTTTCTTCATTGTGACTATGCTAGAAAAGTTTGGGACTCCGATCTGTTCTCACCACACTTTGACCCTGATAATTTCACAGCAATCACTGCCTTCTCCGATGCTCTGAAATATTGTAAAGCCTCAGCTTGTCTTCCACTGTGGGGAATTCTTTCTTATATTTTCCCGTAGGTTTGCTGGAGTATATGGACCGCGAAGAACAAGCTTATTTTTGAGGACTGGCACATCTCACCTGCAAACACAGTAAACAGAGTCATTGGCAGTGCGCGGGAAAGGAACTTGGCATAAATCAATGCAACTCTTCCACCTAAGTTTCGACACCAGATGTTAAGCATATCTGATTAGGATGTTCTAACACTTGGGTTCTCTGATGCAGCTTGGAATAATGACCAAAACTGCAGCCTTTGGTTCTACCTTCTTTAGCAAGGAAAAACATGTCATTCACCAGGATCCACGCGTGGAAAGATATGTCTCCTCATTGCTTACTGCAGAAGCTTTAGCGCTATGCTGGATCATCACCACAGCCCTATCACGTGGCTATCACAACATCTGTTTCAACACAGACTGCCAATTGCTCTTAGTAGCAATTTCTTCGAAACTTCCTTCGACTGAACTCTTTGGAATCATCCAAGATGTCGAACATCTATCCTTCAAATTTTATGTTGTTTATTTTAAGTTTGTCGAAAGACTTTTAAACTTCGCTGCAGATCAGCTTGCTAAGAATACTCTTTGTAATGCTACCTTTCTTCCACATCATGTTTAGATGGTGTGGAATTTTAGTATAAGTTATGTTATGTTCAACAAAAAAAAAGCTTTCCGTCTTTAAATGTTACGGACTGGGTCTAACCCACCTAATCAGTAATCTTTTATAAAACGCCTAACCACCACCTAGCGATTTTTAGAACATTGTAAGATTAAAAAAAAAAGATACGGTAAGATAACCTGCCAAGTTTGGTTTGGAGCTTCCTTTCCGTAGGCTTTGGTACAAGACAACGGGCAATCTTAGTAGAACCCAAAAGATTGTGCTCACTCTAATTAATTAAAGCAATAGTTTACGACGTCGTTCTCGTAATTAGGATATTGATCATTATTAACTAGTATTGAAAAAAGCATTTGCTGTCCGAAAACTAAAGAAACCAATGAAAACCTGCCAAAAAGAAGTAATTAATTATTAATAAAAAAAAGGTAAGATAACCATTTAGAATTATAAAAAAAAAAGGGAAGAAACTGGAGGAGAGAATAAAAACCTTCCCTCACCGTCTCCCTTCTCCATCCTCTTCTTCTTCTTCTTCTTCTCTCTATCTCTCGTCCTTGGATCTCTCTCCTTCGATAATCTGGTAATTTATCTCTTATCATCATCACAAATAATCGAATTCCTCGCGCTTTTGAATTCGAGTATACGGCCGTGTGTTCCCAGAGAAAATAATATTTCGTGGGTTTGTTTTGCTGATCATCTTTTGAAAACTTTATTACACGACCTGCTGCTGAAGAGTTGCATTATTCTGGTTTTGTCGGAATTAGGGCATAATCTGTTTTGTGTCGTCTAGGTTTTGTATTGTGTGCTGCTACAGGGGAGTTTCTGTTCATCCTAATATGACAAGTAGTAGTTGATGAATATTTCGTGGGATTGTTTTGTTGATCGATCATCTTTTGAATTTTTTTATTACACGAACTGCTGAATAGTTAAATTGTTCTGAGTTTGTCGGAATTTAAGGCATAATCTGTCTAGGTCTATTAATCTAGTAGTTGCTTGTAGTATTGCTTAGGCAATGTAATTGATTGTTATTTAGCTGTAACGTTGCTAACCTTTTCTTCAATTCAAACTATCAGGTGGTTGTCTCTGGAACTAACTAGCATTATGAGACAAAGAAACATGATGAATGGTTTCGACATGGAGCAGCATTCTCATCCAAACATCCCACCCATGAACCCTGTTCCTACCTTCGAAAACAACAACAACTCAATGTTTAACGGTATTCCACACTATCCTCCTCATCCTCATCATCATCATCATCAAGGTGCCTCCGATCCTGGTCCTAGCATGTCAACCCCACCAAGTTTATACCTCCCTTATGCGCCTTTACATGCTCCACCGAGTCATCCCTTAGCTCCTGGAACTCATGGTGCATCTGACCCACATTTTATGGGTCACGGTTACAAACGCAAGAGCTCTGAAGCTATACCCGGAAATTATCAGTATCTTAATGAATCAGCAGCTTCTTGTTCTTTCCCACCGGAGACAGCTCCTTTCCCATTCCCACACTATCCTACCTCTACTTCTTATCCACAACCAATAGATCAGAGAAGTGTGAGGAGCAGAGTAGGAGGAGCAGTTTCAATGGATCCTCCTCCTTACTCTCACGTTAACTATGGACCCCATCATGTCCCACCAATCTGGTATGACCAACATGTTAATGACGACACATCTGATGGATCCTCTTCTTCCTTTTGGCTCCAACCACCACCCTCTGTACCTTTTATGCATGGTAACATCCCTTATTCTTATTAGCATATAAACTAGTCTTTTTATGTAGATTCTTGTAAATCTTATTCTTGAATGATTTGGTAGGTAATGGCTCCATAGACTCTGGTAATGTCTGTCTTCCGAGATTCAATGAAGCATCTAGTAGCAGAAACGATGGACCATTGGCATACCCTATGCCTAACTATTTTACCCATCATCAGGCACCTCCTCCTCGTCCTCCTCCTCCCGCCGTCTACCCTCGCATGGCGCCAGCCTCATACACTGCCCCGTACAGTCATGCGAGACCGGTTCAATCACCTGGGTTTAGGATGAGCCTGCAACATCCCCGTGATGATTTTTTTGCTGCAGCGACTCTTAGATACAATGGACTGTCTCACCTTAGAGCAATTCCCGCTTACGTATTATCCCCTTCACCACGTTTTTCATCTTTTAGTGTCAGTTTGTTCAAGAGTGTTTGCTCTTTAAGATTTAACTTTTCTTTATATGTTAATATGTGTAGGAAGATGAAGGAGACTTCTACGATGATTATGTTGATGATCATGAAGACATGCGCTTGGACATAGAGGACATGTCATATGAGGTGAGTCAACAGTTACTCTGTACCACTTTGGCTATATTTCACCATATAGATATTTAATGAATGAATCCTCATTGTTTGTTGTCGCAGGAGCTTCTTGCTTTGAGCGAGGATATAGGAACAGTGAAGACTGGCTTATCAGAAGAAACCGTTAAAGATCTTGTGAAAAGAAGAACCTCTATATCAACCAGAATCAACCTGGAAGAAGCTCCTCCATCTACCGATCTAGAAACAGATTTCTGCACCATATGCCAGGTAAAACCAATAACGTCTATGAGACTGCATCCCCCAAACACACACTCATCTTAATAAGTTAACATGTTGTGTTGTTTTATTGACAGGAAAACTACAAGAACCAAGAAAAGATCGCAACGCTGGACTGCAAGCACGAGTATCATGCAGAATGCTTGGAGAAGTGGTTGGTTATCAAGAACGTCTGCCCAATCTGTAAATCAGAGGCACTGGTCACAGAAAAGAACAAGGAACGATCAAGTATAGGAGGTTAACGCCTATGTTTTTTTTTTTAAAACATGCAAGTTATAAATTATTGATACTTAACTTGTGTTACAGGCTAAAGCTGAGACTGGCTTAGTGACTAAAAAAACTGTACATACTTCTTTTGTTCTTTGTACATTTGGTTTGCGTCTCTTTTAAATTTTATTCATCTAAAGAACCTCTTTGTTCATAAATTGTTAAAAACAGATAAAAAAAAAACATTACAAGAATCAGAACATAAACCAAAACATCTAACTCGAGCAGCAACCAACCTTCTTAACCTCAGAAACATCATCCTTACCCCCAACATTAATACTCTGCCCTTTAGGCAACGTACCACGATCATCACCACCAATCTCCAACGCCTTCTTACTCGCCACACGATATATCTGAGAAAGCACTTGATTGAAAGCATCCTCAACGTTCAAAGCTTCAAGCGCTGACGTCTCCATGAAGAAAGTGTTCTCCCTCTCAGCAAAGGCTGTTGCATCTTCGGTGGAAACAGCTCTTAAGTGACGAAGATCAGCTTTGTTGCCGACGAGCATGACGACAATGTTGGCGTCCGTGTGGTCTCTAAGCTCCTTGAGCCACCTCTCAACGTTCTCGAACGTGACGCGCCGTGTTACGTCGTATACAAGGAACGCTCCCACCGCTCCTCGATAGTACGCACTCGTGATCGCTCGGTACCTTTCAAGAAAATCAAAAATAAAGAAAAATCAAAATTAAAATCAAAATCAAGAATTGAGTTCTTGAGAGATATCAAAAAATAACAAAAAAATAATAAAAAATCAAAATCAAGAATTGAGTTTCTTAAAGTAAAAATCAAAAAATCAAAATCAAAATCAAGAATTAATTTAAAAAGTAGTAAAAAAAAAAGCAAAATCAAAAATTGAGTTTCTTAAAAAAAAATCAGAATCAAGAATTGAGTTTTTGAGAGATATCAAAAAATAATAAAAAAAAATCAAAATCAAGAATTGAGTTTCTTAAATTAAAAATCAAAAAATCAAAATCAAGAATTGAGTTTCTTAAAAAGTAATATAAAAAAAAAATCAAAATCAAGAATTGAGTTTCTTAAAAATAAAAATAAAAAATAAAATCAGAATCAAGAATTGAGTTCTTGAGAGAATTCAAGAACGTTACTCCTTTTACCTTTCTTGGCCGGCGGTGTCCCAAATCTGAGCCTTGACGACTTTTTCGTCGACGCGGATGCTTCGGGTGGCGAACTCGACGCCGATCGTGGATTTGGACTCGAGGCTGAACTCGTTGCGGGTGAAGCGGGAGAGGAGGTTGGATTTGCCGACGCCGGAGTCTCCGATTAGGACCACCTTGTAGAGGAAATCGTAATCGTCCTCTGCTCTATACGCCGCCATTGTCTTCGATCAGAGAGATCGGAGATTTTTCAGGTAAGTGCGTGTAACAGACGAAGAAGATGAAACGCACATGAAGAGAGAGAGATTTAAATTTTGGGCCCTACGATCTGTTGGGGGATCGGATCCGGGTCGTATACAATTTTCTTCGGGTCGGATACTTTAAAAACTCTCATTTATTGTTGAAGGCTATAGAGGAATCAAGAGATGTACATAGATTTTAATCTTACACGTCTCACACCATCTTTGCTTATATATCATCTGTGCCTACTAACACATGAAAGTGTCAATCTGTTTTTTTTTTTTTTTTTTTTTTTTTTTTTGTTATTTTTTTTGTTTTAAAACTAAATAATATATTAACTTCCCGAAAGGGCATCCTTACAATTACATTCAGCTCGGAATCAAGCAAAAAATCGGTACAACCATAGGGTCGCAGCTTTGACTCATCGGCCACACAGCCAAGTTGTGGGCGCAACTCCGGAGCCTTCCATCATCACTACCACACCAGGTTAATCCGGGAAGGAGCTGACGCATCCCACTCTCCTCCAAACTGAAGAAATTGCAGTCTCTTAAGTGCACAAGACATAGAGATCATACCTATAAAAACGGATTTGGGATTTCAGCTGGTTCGATGTCAAAGATGGTTCATAACCTGCACAAGAAAGGAAAAGAGCAACACCACCACCATTCATCAAGGACAAATGCCGGTGCTGGGATATGTTACCCTAACATAAGGAGCCACCGACGAACACGCAGGAGACGGAGACAACCCGACCACACGATATCCGACGCCAAATGCCCACCTTCAAGAACTGAAGAGGGATCCAAAGTGAGACTGTGAAACGCCACTCCGTTGGCTTAACGGAGAAGCTCCGAATGATGAAGAACAAGAACCTAAGCTCTCAACACTTAGCCGTCGCTTGCGGAAGAGAGTGATGACACAACGAAACTCGGGTAGAGAAACACAGGAAGGTAAGAAGGTCATAAAGAAACAATACGCCATAGCCATAGACGACTAAGCGGTTCAGAAGCCTCACAAACCTCCACGCGCAGATATCAGAGCACAATCGCCACCACACAGCAGAGACTGAGAACTGCACGCGCCACCGAGTAATGGAATCTCCAGTGTTACCTTTAACGGGATCGTTGAGAGCTCTCGTTCCAAGACGCCTCGAGACAAGAAACTACAACAACATCCGCCGCTACACTCTTCAGATCTGACTCCAAAAACACCTCGAACTCAGAGAAGAGAAACGAGGATAACCAATCGAAGAACAAATCTCGATCTGAAACAGAGATGTGCTTCACCGCCGTCTGCTGCAACCAAATACCAGATCTGACGAAAGACAAAATAGATCTGGAAACCAAACCCTAAAAGCCGACCCCTTCCTACACCACCGCCGTGACAACCTCGTCTCATCTCCAAATAGAAAGCTCGCCGCCGTATCAAGGGACCTCTGCAGCGGTGTAGACGGACGACAACAAGACGAACCACCAGAGGCTTCGACATATCGGAGGCCCAGAAATGGAGAGGAAAGAGCTAAGATAAAATAAGGGAGAAAGGAGGCGCCTCCGGTGGTGGCTGAAAGCTTGCCGACCACCGGAGCTAAAGATTTGAAACTGATTTGTTTTTTCTCGAGAGAGTCAGTCGCTAGAGAGAGACCGTTTGCAATGTCGTTGTTTCAATTTCCTGTGTCAATTTGTTTTAGAAGCTATAGTTATTAGTTACTATCACTCTACGTGATCTATCCTATATCCTTCTAACAGATTTATATGTGTAATAGAGTCATTCTTTTTATTTACTGATATAAGTTATCATTTAACTTTAGACCATTTCTAGAGTGTTACAAATAATACAAAGCATATAGTTAATTGAACCGTATTACTTAAATTAAACCGGTGGTTATTTATGGGATATAGTCTTGGGCTTTCTTTTGTTTTTAAAACAAATTATATGGTTTAGTTTTTGGGTTTAGTATTAAGGAAAATTCCAAAAAACATTGAATAAACTTTCCACCTTACTAGATCAAAAAATCAATTATTATTTTCAGGCCCAAAATTTAATATTTTTAACAAAACAAAATTATCTATTATTAATCATTTATGTAAATCATGTAATTTAAAACATGTTAATGTATTTTTTATTTTAAATAACAATCACTTTTTTTGATTAATTTCAATGGTAACTTTTAAATAATTTATTGTTTTATTTTTCTTAAATAATATATAGATTTTTTAAAAAATATGTAAAGCAAAACCAAAAACTAACTCTAAAAACTAAAATCCAAACCAAAAGCTGAAAACGCAGGTTATATTTTTTGCTTTTGTTTATTTACAAAATAAACTATTGCAATTTTTTTTAAAAAAAATGTGTCATATTTTCAGCTTTAAATTAGATGTTTGATTATTTGAGATTTGTTTGTTGGTAATATCAATTCAAACTAACTCATCGGGTCTAAAAATTAAAAAACTCAAACCAAAACTTGAGAATCAAAAATATAAACTTAAAACTAAAAACCAAAATTTTAAAACAAAATCTAAAATTAAAAACTGAAACTAAAAACTAATGAAAAACAATCATCACCACAAACTTTGGTGAATTGATTTTATACCAAAAAAATATTTAAATTAATACAAAACCCAATTATATAAATTTTCAATCATAAAAAAATTTCGCGCTTTTAAGCGCGGGTCATAATCTAGTACCTTAGTTCAGTTAGGGATTAAAATAATTTCAAATGATCTAGAAATGAACTCGAGAAGAAATGGACGAAAATTAACCAGTTATTACTGTTCAAAAATTATTTCCAGTTGATTATTCAAAGGTTTCTATGTATACATCGTTGATCCTCTCTAGAATTTTGTTATTCTAACAACATTGTTAGACATTAGCTATTGTGTTTGTTATAGTTTATTTCTCTATCTCATATTAGACACAACCAGGATACTATCCGAAAATTTCGTTAAAGAGATTATGAGAATAACTTACTACAGTTACTGGTTCTTCAAACCGATTCAATATGATGACTAATCACGGATGTAAACAGACCATAAACTAATGTATTCTATTCTGAGACTATACAATGGCTTTAGCCATCCTCTGTTTTTATAATATAACCTACTGTGATCGAATCTTCCAAATTACTTTGGTTCATCCCAAGGTCCAAACCTTCACTACTGCTAAGAATTAAGATACAAACACAAACAGTACAACAGACTAAATACGATCTTGGATATTATTGTACCATTGAGGAAGAAGGAGGCTGCTGTTGGTAGTTATGCATTGCAGATTGATAAAAAGTCGGCGATCTTTTTAATGTTAGCTTCATTTGATGATGATCATGAAAGGAAACAGAGAGATTCTAATTATAATAGTATTAATTAAATAAATAAATAAACAGAACATACATAACAAAAAGTTCCCGTAGCTCAGTTTGGTTAGAGCGTTGGTCTTATGAGCCGAAGGTCGCGGGTTCGAGCCCCGCCGGGAACATTTTTTTTTCTTTTTTAACTTTATTACAATTTCATCCCAGAACTCTTTTTTTTTTATAACTAACTTTATTACAATTTCATCCCAGAACTCTTTTTTTTTATAACACTGAGACGTAAAAGTATTCGAGACAATACAAAATGATAGAGAATCATAAGAGAAAAAGATGTCAGTAGACATCAAAACAAAAAGGAGAAAGAACTTCACCCAACCGTTAAATGCTGAGCTTCCAGAGCGAGCAGATGGTGTAGCCATACGGGAGCATTGCTGGCGATGTAAGACTGGTGACGGTGATCGCGAGTGACACTTATAGCAATAGCGTCAGCAGCTTTATTCCGTTCTTGGAGTGCGTGATCTAGACTCCAGAGAGCAATCTTGGATAGCAGAAAGCAGACATTGTAGCGGACAAGACTGAGACTGAGATGGTTATCCGGATTACTGAAAACGTCATGGAGGTCCTCGGAGGAAGTCTCAAAAATAATATTCGAGAAATGCAAATTGTGGATGCATTCCACAGCCCATAAAAGAGACCATAGATCGGCCTCTGCTTTTGTACGCATATAAGAATAAGCACGTTGACTATGCATGAGTGTACATCCATTTTCATCCTGTAGGATCCAAGAAGCACCACTAATGCAATTCGGACTTAACCATGAAGATCCAACATTACATTTTAGGAAACCATGTGGAGGTCGATTCCATCGAATCATTGCTGGAGGAGCATCATCGACATTCACTTTTGTGTCGGTGAATGTATCAAACCATGTTGATTCCACTTCAAAGGCTTTCTTAGCAATAAAAGAAGGCTCAGTATCTTTGTCTTGGAAAACAAAATTATTCCTTGCTTTCCAAATTTCCCATAACAACCATGGAAAAACATCCCTTGTATGTATATCCACTGCTGTGTTTTTGGCACTCTTAATTAGGTGAACAAATTTTAAAAATGTTGAGTTCCGAGAAAAGCCATTTAGAAGTAATGAAAAATTAGCTTGCTGCCATGTTATGCGTGCTTTCGTACATGTAAAAAGCACATGACATATACTCTCCGCCTCAGTACCGCAAATCGAACATGTTTGGTATATCGGGATACCCCGAGTAGCCAAACGTTGTTTCACCGCTAGAGCACCAGATAGAGCCCGCCACATAAAATGTTTTATTTTTGGTGGAGCTTTAACTTTCCATACCTCCTTCCATAATTGTTTTTCAATAATAGTGAGGGAATGACCTGAGGGATGATCATATTCAACCAAAGCTTCTAACAGCTTGTACCCGCTCCTAGTCGAATAAGAACCACTCGTTGTAAAACCCCATCTGAGTGTATCGTCAACCATCAATGATGGTTTCAAAAATGAAATCCGTTGAGCATCCTCTGCCGTAAAAGTTTGATGTAATAAAGTTGTATTCCACTGATTCGAACCCGGAATAAAGAGATCAGAAACTTTTAGCGCTAGATTTATGGAACTATTTTCCCGGTACATTGGTGGCCGAGGAATGGTATTGATAATCCAGTTTTCCGCCCAAACATTGGTATCAACCCCATTGCCGATATGTTGATATAAACCTTTTTTTAGTAATTCTCGACCATGCATGATGCTTCTCCATGCATACGATGGCCGTGTGCCCATGCCGCAGTCCAAAAAATTCCCATTTTTGAAATATTTGCCGTTAAGAATGCGCGAGACCAAAGAACCAGGATTATTCCAAATTCGCCAAACTTGTTTCACAAGTAAAGCCTGGTTGAACCGACCAATATCATGGAACCCGAGACCTCCTTGTTCTTTTGGTTTACATAATTTTTCTCATGCCACCCAGGGGATCTTCCTTTTTTTATCCCCACTACTCCACCAAAATTCAATAATCGCACTCGTAAGTCGTTCACAAAGACCTTTAGGTAGGCAAAACACTGACATTGCATATATTGGGAGAGCTAAAGCAACCGATTTTATTAAAACTTCCTTAGCCCCCATTGATAAGGTTTTGGAATACCAACCTTGTAATCTACCTTCTAATTTCTCTTTGATAAAATTTAACAGATCTATTTTGGAACCCTGAAAACATTCAGGGAGGCCAAGATATGTACCTTCCCCTCCTTTCTTATCGATACCCAAAATTCTCTTGATATCCTGTTTTGTATCGTCAGTGACGCTTTTCCCAAAAATGATAGAAGACTTTAAAGGATTAATCATTTGTCCAGAAGCCACCCCATAAAGTTCCAAACAATTCAAAATTTCTACACTATCCTTGATTGAGGCTTCACATAACAGTAAGCTATCATCCGCAAATAACAGATGATGCACAGAAGGACTATCTTTGGCTAACTTCCCAGAACTCTTAAACACCCTTATTTGCTCAGCTGCCTAAACTAATAAAATTTAACAAAAACGACCCCATCTTGTATATGAAGAGAAGATCAAACACTACTTTCACCATTGGTTCAAATGTCAATCACCAAGATGGGTTTATTCACCAAAGATAAAGCGAAGCTTCAACTAAACACTACTACATGCTTGTGAAGATAGATCACACATTAAAAATATATCTCACATAATTTAGAAAATCTCTTACCAACATTATTTTCTCTAGTTAAAACCTTTCTTGTTCTGAAGCTCTCAGCTCTATACTTTTTTTTTAATGGGATCTGGATGATTGCTCCCCTCTCTAATCTGCATAAAAGGAACAAAACAATAATAGATCATACCAAGGAACGTTAATAAACTCTGTTTCACTTTATTTTCATTCTCTCATATTAGTGACTTCACTTTTTAGGTACCTTCTGCAACGGTAACCCGTGTCAAACCAAAAGAACCAAGCTCATGCTTACTTTAGAAATCACTGCTATATGCATTTAAAAGGCGTTTGTATATGATGACATAAAGTAGAATCCATCACAAACTATTGGAGACTCGATTGAAGCTGAATATTATCACAAACAATGAAGAAGATTCTCGCGAGGATACAACATAGAAGCTGAATATTATCACAAACTACAGTGAAGCGTGAACGAGCAATAGCTTATGCTTTCTCTCATCAGGTTAAATCGAAAACTGAGGACTCAGTTACATTAATTGGTTATGTTAGATACCTTGTAGCTCAAGTAACTTTGTGTTTGAAGTGAAGAGCTAATGCTACACAGTATCTAGGTCAAGCTTCCTTTGGCCCAATGTCAAGTAACTAAATCGATCAAATTAGGCCTGGGCAGTCGGGGGACCAATCAGGTTTCGGGTAGGATCCATTCGGGTTTTGGATTTTCGGTTTTATAAAAATCAGCTCCATTCGAATATTATAAACTTCAGTTTGGTATCGGTTCGAGTTTCGTCAGGTTCGGTTTGGATTTTGTAACTATGTTTAAAAGTCAATTAAAACCGATATATTTACAGGTTTCGGTTCTTAAACGAATATTTGGTTATGGATGCACTAATTTATACTCAGTTTGCTTAAAAAAACCTCATAAAAAACCTCATAAAAAACCTCTGTTTATTGTTTAGTCACAGATTGTGCCTTAACCAAAAGATTATATTTACAAATTTCAACGTAAAAAGGCAGACATAAAGAAACTAAATGATAAAAGCTAATGAGCTAACTTTGTAAAATCATGATGGTTATAATCAAATGGATATAATCAACGTAAAAGACAATGGTGGCTCACAATGGGCTAGGGTTGTGTCCGATCATCGGGTGTCGGATGTAATCAAATGGATGTCGGGTTTTCCACCGAACCGAATACCATTATACCACGAAATCATGAACCGTTGGGTTTATTTAGAAGATCCGAAACCAAACCAAACCGGTTTTTTCGGACTGGTTTCCATTCGTTTTTTCGGTTCTCGGATTATCTGCCCATGTCTAGATCAAATCAGGTACAAATCCGAGGAAATTATCACCCATTGTGATCACAAGGAAGACCACTACTAATTACTAAACCAGGTTCCCCGAACACCAATTTTTTTTTTTTAATATTCTAAACTGATTTATTTTATTACAAATTGTGATAAAATGACTTGTAAAAATAATCATCTAAACTATTAATTTAACGTCCTATTTTTATTTACTATTAACAAGTTATAGTAGAACCACTTACATAATTATCTAATATGACATATTTGATTATTTACATTAATGCTAAACCAATTATAAATTTGAATTTTATTCAGTTAATTATAATAAAATCTGTAGACAAAGAATCTAACAAAATCTTACTCAAAAATTTAAATAATGTTATTATAAAATAACACTTTAATAAATTTTGAAATTAATATATAATCATATTGTAAATCAAGATTAACTAATATTTTATTATAAAACAAGAAAAAAATATATGCTATTTTTCTAAATCCTATAATTAAATTATGTATTATATAAAAATAGCAGTCTATATGAATTAATTAATAAAATAATTTAAATAAGTAAACTAACAAATTTTATATTTTAAATTTTTAGTTTAATCAAATTATCAATCATCATCAAAATGTGTTAAAATTCATAAAATATATAATATTATTATACAAAGTAAATGTATTAACATAGGTTTAAATTTTATATCTACAACTATATATTATCTTTTTATTTATCTTGAATTGCTCAACAATATATATTTTTAAAATGTTAATATACAAAAATATAATAATATATAATAACCTTTAGTTCATATACTTTTTTTTTTGTCATCAAACACACAGACTCATGTAGACTCTGCGAACCAAACTGATAGCTCTGCATCCATGTGAACGATAAAGGACGATTGTTTCTTGGCACTGCGTGCTAGGCTATCCGTCCGTGAGTTCTGCGTTCTTGGTACATAGATGATCTCTGAGCTATGAAAGTTATCTTTCAGCGTCTTAATGTCGCCAAATAAGTTGCAAGCGTTTGCCATTCCTCTGGTTCCAACACCATCTTCATCAACTGAGAACAATCCGTTGCAAAAGTGACCCGGTATTGACGCAAATTCTTCATGCATTCCATTGCCTAGATTAAAGCTTCCACCTCCAAACATAGGGGCGAGAGGCTTGCCGTGAAATTTTTTGCCCCCATTAATCCCTGGAAGCCTTCTAGTGTGCTATACCAACCTTGTCCAGAAAAATCTTCTTGAACTTTCCATGAACAATCTGTAAAACACCACTGACCTGGAATGGAAGGGAGATCCCCAACTTCTCCCTGGTGCGGAGTCTGTTGTGCATGTGCCAACTGCACCTCTCTCCAGAGTCTGTTTCTGCGAGTTTCACGTGTCATTGAGATCAATATCCAAGTTACTAAACGTCTTACTATTCCTGGATTTCCAAAGGTACCAGAATACCTAAGCGAAATGATGATCTTCCATTTTTGAAAGTACCCTCCAAAACAAGTGATCCATATTTGTAAATAGGAAACTGGTATAAAAAATATCTGAATTATATGGTATCTTTGATAATGCCCAAACCTGGCATGCCGCGGGCATTCAAAAAACACATAATTATTCGACTCCTCCTCTGCTCCACACCTAACACAACAAATGTCTCCTTGCATCCCTTTTGCTATAAGGTTTTTCTTGACCGCTATACATCCCGATATCAACTGTCATAAAAATGTTTTATCTTTGGAGGGCATCGTATCTTCCAACAATACGCCTTCAGTGAGTCAACCGTAGGTCCCATCATTACTGGTGATCTTTTGTTATCTGGATAAATACGTCTCACTTGGTATCCCGACTTAATCGTATATGCTAATAGAAAACTAAAGAAATTTTAGTAATTCATTTAAAATATTAATGAAAAATCAAATTTTATTTATAGATTTATTTTAATTTTAATTATAACAAAATTTGTTGTAAAAGTTTTTAAAAAATATTAGGAAAAATATATTAGTGTAGTAACAAAAAAAATCAAAATTCATGTAATGGTTCAAAACCAAAAGTGGTTGTGTAATTTTCCAAAGTTTTCTTGACAAAATAAAAAAAAAATAGAAATGAATATTCAAACTCAAAATGATAATTTTTCAAATTTTACAAAAGATAATCATAGATAATAAAAATAATGTTTTGAAGTCTAATATTTTGAAGTCTTAATTTTTTAAAAAAAAACTTAATATAATAACATCAAAAAGTTTTCTTGACAAAATATAAAAAAAAATAGAAATGAATATTCAAACTCAAAATGATAATTTTTCAAATTTTACAAAAGATAAAATCATAGATAATAAAAATAATGTTTTGAAGTCTAATATTTTGAAGTCTTAATATTTTTTAAAAAAAACTTAATATAATAACATCAAAAAGATATCCTATATAAAAAATTACTAAAATAATATGATAGATACTACTATATATAAAATTTACGAAAACAAGAAGGATATATTATTTAAACAAAATAGTGTTTAAGTTACAAATCCCATAAAATATTAAAATGATATACTTTTAACATATATCATTTTAATATTTTTTATTTATATTACAGATTCATATTTCTTTTCTATGATATAAATAAATAAAATTTAAAAATGTATTATATGCAGAATATATAAATCAAAGAAAAAACAGATTTTAAATGAGATTTTTTATTTGATTATTTCATATTGTTATTTATTGTACCTAACTTGGAAATATATTAATAAGTAATAAAAATTAATAACAAAGTAAATTGTAAACAAATCACTATATATTAATAATGCCTAATAAGTAATATAAAAAAGATTATTATAAAGTTATACAGTATATAACAATGAAATATAAATTATATATTGAAAACATTTGTAATAATATTAAATACGTTTATAAAATAAAAATATCTGATGAACGTGCGAATTAAAATTTAGTATACTACTAAATTTGAGTCATACTTGCACACTTGTATTACATTGACCGTCATTCATGATAGTTCTATTTATACCATATTGAAGAGCTTTGTAAGCTTCTATAAGCTATCTCTATGCAACCGGGGATCGTATTCTTTGGATTTAAAATTCACAAACATTGGATCTTGATCAAAGCATTTGATTAAGGGCCTTCCACGAGTTTATATCTACAACTAAGATTTGTTTTTGTTTATCTATATTATTAAAATAGAAGTACAAAAAAGAAATACCCTTTAATTTTACATTTTATTTACAGTAGAATGCCAGTGAAATATTTATTGAACATATATTAAAATATGCTTGCTTTTTCCTAATTTAAATAATAGATTTAAGCATTTAATATTTTTCTAACTAAATAATAGATTTTCTTAATCTAATCTTGACTAAAATAAAATTTCTAATAGATTTCATAACAGATTTCCTTTTAAATATTTTTAATATTTATTAGTAATAAATAAAAAATCATACATCATAATCAATTTATATAACATATATATATAATATAAAATAATTTATTCCATGAATTATTAGTATAATGATATCATAATATAAGTCCAATTAGTAATAAATATTGGATTTGTTTATATGTTATATTGTGATATAATAGATGATTAAAATTAAAAAAAAATATAATCAAAGTAATAAATATTTTTTATGTTTAAAAATGTTATATCAATAATTTTGTAATACATTTTAATTAATCCAAAGAAAAAAATTAAAGTAAAAGCAAATATCTATACGATCACGGGTCTAACTCTAGAAAGAAACAACAACACTGGAACATTGTTTTTTCACATATTTATTTTAATAGAAATTATAGTTCCAAATAATGTTTATGTATTTTTTATATTAATAAATTTATTTTATTTATTTTTTAAGGGATGCTAAAATTGTGAAATTGGAAAAAATTACGACACTCCTATATTATATACTAGGTGATTTTCCCGTGCATGCACGGATATAAATATTCATAAAAGTAAAATTTTATAATAATTGATTGATATTTAGTTTTTAGTTTTAAATAAATTCATATGTATAATTTATATTAATAAATATTATATTATTCTAATTATACATATGACTATGGATATATTAGTATCGGTTTAATTATTTTTGGATCAATATTCGGTATGGTTATCAATTTGATATATTGGATAATATCTATTTTTAGAATTCAGCTATAATATTTTTATTTTAAATATAATAAAACTTTGATTAATTTTCTTATTTTCATTTCGGTTGGTTATTATCTTAGATATGTAAATATATTATAGTTAAATTATGTATAACTTAATATATATTGTGCTTACAATGAAATAAATAATAAACTGAAGTGTTTGATTCAAAATTACTTAAATGAATATAATAATAATATTTTGAAATCTCATGCATATATATAAATTCTACAAAAAATTAAATTTTAACTGGTAATTTCTGAATATTCATGAACATATATATTTTTATTATTTTGAATGTATATTTTATGTTATTTAAAAATATATATTAATGGGGTATTACTATTTTGTGAACTTTCCTTTTTAATAAAATCATATTATATACATATATTTTCGTTTTAAAATTTGTTTTACAATTTTAGAAATATTTCTTTTTTATTATACATATTTTCTGGAAAAAAAGTAAAAAGGAAACTAAATAAAAAGAATTAATAATAATCTTAAAATCTAACAATTCATTAAGGGTATCTATGTAATCAACTATCGCGAGAGTTAACGTGAGTGTGACACATAGGAAACTGACTTCTCAAATAATATTATAGAGATATTAGGAAATTTAAAATTGATATCAAAGTTTTAATTTTAATTTTAATTTATATTATAAATTTCAAAAATAATTTTCAATTTAAATTTATGTTTAAATATTACAAAGACGTTATTTAATATAAACAAAAAAAAAACTAAAAACATAAAATAAATACCTGCCCAATCGAACGGGATTAAGGTCTAGTTTTCTTTTAAACCGGTGATTTCACACTTTTCTACAAGTTTTGTTTGCTTATAAATTAGTCTATTTGGGCTCTCTATTGGGCTTAACCTACTGGGCTTTGCAACATTATGACGGCGACGTTTACTATATCGATGCCAAATTCTAGGAATCTCCAGGTCTTCTTGTCTTTCGTCTCTCTCTCTCTCCCCCCTCTGCACATCTCTCTCTCTCTCTCTCTCACCGTCGCTAAACATTCAGATCGCTAGCTGGCCGTGCATCTAATCCGCTGCTGTATCTGTTCTTCTTCCCACAGCTAAGGTAATCTCAATCCTCCTTTTGGTTCTTGATCTCCTTATCAGAGTAATTCATCTTCTTCTTCATAAGATCCATCCTCGTGCTTGCTTGCTTGCAATATTATACGGTTCTAGGTTTTGCTATAGATATGACCTAGATTTCTTGTTTACGTGAACCCCACGCTTTCTTCAATCAAATCCCTTTGAATGTTTATTTGAAAAACAACCTTCTTTCTCTGTACCCAGAAATCATAAAAATCGAAACTTTATCAATCCCATCTGGTAAAAATCTAACCTTTCGTTTATCTGATCTGCAGATCTCACAAGAAGTTCCCAAAAAAAAAAATGAACAAAACCCAACGAATCGATATCCCCTCGTCATCCTCTTCTCCACCTCCAGCTTCAGCAGATGGTGAGTTCAACGAAGACGACATCTTCTCAATAGACATAACTCACGCGCCCAAACACTCCCCATCCTCTTCCCCTGCTCAACACCCACCCGCCCGCCAGCTTCAACGAACCAAAAGCGGTTTAAAAAACGTCGAAGCTTCCGGTATCCTCGCAGCTCTCCCCGAGCCTTCAGGAAACAGTTACCTAAACCATGTCTTTCACCACAAGCCTGCAGCTGTTCTCTCCACTTCCGTCTCCTCCACAGCTTCCTCCACGTCCTCTTCGTCTTCGGCGGCTCGGATCATCCCTTCAGCTCCTAAACCGCCTCAGGAGAGGGTTCCGTTTACAGCTTCTTCTGTAGGGAAGTATCCTCAGTCAGCTCCTCTTCAAGTGCCGTTGGTGTCTTCGGCTATGAGGAGTCGTCATAAGAAGGAGTTTAAGTTGACTGATGTGGTGGATGAGGAGGAGGAGGAGGAGGAGGATGAAGGTGAGAGGCTTCCTCCACATGAGATTGTAGCGAGGTCTTTGGCGCAGTCTTCGTTGCTGTCTTGCTCTGTGCTTGAAGGAGCTGGGAGAACGCTTAAAGGGAGAGATCTCAGGCAGGTAAGGAACGCTGTTTTCAGAAAAACCGGTTTCATAGATTGAGTTTTTTTTCACCAGAAGAACATTCTTTGATTTGTTATTTGGCCAACAGAAAACGTTCCAATGTAATGTTCATATATTTTTTTCTTACATTAGACGATTGTGTTGTTACTTCATATCAAAGAGATTTTGATGTGATTGCACACATGTTTTTGTACGTGTTGTTTCATGCTTCACATGTTGATGAGACACAAAGGTTATTGTTTTTATTCAATTTTTAGTGAAGTTTTTTTTTACATTGGATCCCTAATCTAAAAATTGTCATAGGTCATTACTCCTTCAGACATAAAATTCGCAATTATTGAAGAGGGGTTAAAAAGCTGTGACTTTTTTTTTTTTTTGGTCAAAAAAAGCTGTGGCTTTTATCGGTAGATCTTTTCAAGAAAAAAGAAGGCATAGAGATCTTACAAGAGAACATAGAGTGAGGGGACCATTCTTTAAGTGAAAGCTTTTTTACAGTTTTGGTTCCATCTTCTTCTCTTCTTTAACATCCCTCTCAAGCCCATTAGATATTTTGAGGTTTATTGAGAAACGTTTTACTTGGTCATAAGTAACATATAGAGACTGTAGTACTATATCTATCTAACTGTCTTGTAGAAGAAACTTCTTGATGATATTATCAGTTGACAAACGTGAAAAAAAGAAGAGAGGGAATAAACTTTTTTGAGTCATGAGACCTTAACATAAAGATTCAACCTTTATATCTTTCGGTAGAACATACTTTATGTAAGCCCTTTGTCAAAGAAAAAGAGAAAAAACATACTTTTTGATATCTTAACACCTCTTATTTGGTGATATCTTTATTACATCACATGAAAAGGTGTTTGCTTTTCTTTAAATGGTAAAATAAACATCTAAAAAGACCGAAACCGTGCATTTAACCTCAAGTATTAATTTGACTAACTTGCAAGATCCAGTACTATAGAGAAGATTGAGTAGTTTAGATCAACTTCCTACATTTAGACAAACATGGGTGGCTTTCTATACCTATCTCATGTGCCCCATTCTTTTACTCATTAAAGAAGACAACATCACATTCAAGTTTGGTGGATCTTCTCCTACCACTAAAGTAGGTGAGAGGGAACTATTAATGACATCAGACAGAAAACAAATTATTAATTTTTTACTCTTGTGAGGAAAGTTTTCACTTCTAATTTAAGGGAACTGGCTAAATCCCCCTGATGTCCCAGATAAAGCAACAATTCAAATTTTACTGTTCATGGAAAATGACTAACTTTATATCATTGGGGCCAAAAATGAGATATTAGAAGAATCAAAACCCATGCTCACATGTTGTCTAACAACAATGATCTATGTAGCTTCAACCCAGCATTTCACCTATCTAGGTTAAGTTTTTTTTTTCATTTTATACAATTTCTTAGCTGAGAAAGCAGCAAAACCCATATGGAGATAAAGAGAACGTTCAAGACTTTATTAGAGCATTACAACAAAACAAAAACAGGGAACTGCAATTTCTCAAGTATCTGGCTATTGCAGTAACAAGAAGATGATAATGATACAACACACAACAAGAAGGAGCTTTAGAAACTAACCATAACTGAGCTACAGAACACTGTCTAACAGGTAAAAAAAGATGAAAATTACAATTGGTAAGGTCAGGATATTGGAAGAAGAAATAAGGAAGAACCTGAAACTGTGAGCCACATTTGTTCTTCTTTCTTTACTCCAACATCCCTTCCTTGCATTTTTCAAGCCACTGAATTACAAACCGAGAAACCTCTTCCCTGTTCCGAACAATCTAAGCCAAATTTTCAATGTGAATGGAAGCTTGGCAAGCCCTGCAAAATTGTCTAAAAAGTTCAACGAACAAGAACTGAACTTGATGTCAAAAAAGGACAGAACTTGGTATAAACCTGGAACTAGAGGATGTTTATCTGGATTGTTATCAATTGCGAGACATAGAGGAAGCAGAGGACGGTTTGTTGTTGAGACCGTCGTGCTGCTCCTCTTCTTGACCCTGAAACCGTGCTGGTATGCGAAAACCGGAAGAGAATTCACCTGAGGCAAGTGGCGGAGGCATATGGTGGTGGTGGTGGTGGTTGAGATCGTCGGTGGAGATGGACTGATGATTGTGGTGAGGATCAAACCAAGCACGGATCATAGGACTGTAACTGGACTGAAGGGGACCCCTCTGAGAATAAAGCTGACTTTGGCCAAATACTGGCTGAAACGACGTCGTTGAAGGATGATGAGGAGGAGGAGCAAAGAGAAACCCTCCTCCGTTTCCTATATCACTTGCTCCTCCTCCACCGCTGTTCCAAGCCACCAGCCTCTGAATTGACTGCTGCTCCCAGCCTCCTGTCGACGTGTCATACCCTAACGGATTACTCTGTCCGTAGAACAGAACAGGCTCCGCGACGGAGTGGTGCTGGTGGTGGAGAAGCGGCGGTGGACCTTCCGGGAACGAGTGCAGCGAGAGACGGAGATCTTGATTTTGACTATTCGTTCTTGAAAGCAAATCCGGCGGGTGCTGATGATGGTGGTGGTAGTTGTGCATAAGCTGATGCGGCGGAGCTTCCGTGGAAGAGCCAACCACCGGAAAAAACGACTTTATAGTGTCAGCAATCGAATCTGAGTCCATCGACGGCGGAAGAAAACTCGTCTCGTTATCATTACTCCTCCGCCTCTCTCCTCCTCCGTCGAATCCACCACCGAACTGAACCTGCTGCTGTTGCTGCTGCGGAGGAGATGGAGAAACTTGAGCTTTCACGGCGGCGGTTCTTCTCGGCTTCGCGTTCGCGGCGGCGTTACGAATAGCGTCGGCGGGATCCCACGGCGGAAGCTGAGCGAGCTCGTCGATGGAAGTCTTCGCCTTCTTGATAAGCCAGTCAACGGCTTTACTCGGCCTGTCGAAGCCGAGCCGGTCTTGAACATCGTAAAACTGAATAGCCGTGTGAGCCGAAAGCCTCACGCGCCGGTCACGTGGTCCTTTAGCAGTGCAGACTTTGCTGTGACGGTCTTTCCTTCCAGTGGACCGCACAATGTGACCTCCTTGCACCTCGACTATCTCGCCGCAGCCGCCGTTCGCCGCCGCTTCTGACGTGGCGTGGTGTCTCATTGAAGAAGACGGCGGTGGTGGTGGTGGAGGGTGGAGGAAGTGGTGAGGTTCGTCGTCTTCTGGTGCCATTGATTGAGGAGCATAGTGAGGAAGCTCGGCGTCGTCTCGGCGGCGGCGACGGCGGTCGTTAGGCGGTGGAGAATCCAGGGTCACTCAAAAAGGATGTAACTCACGCATACTTTCTCTCTCTTACCTCAAAACCCTAACCCTAAAAAAAGGAGACAGCTAAAGTTAAATAAGAAGAGGATTTATCAGAAAAAAAAAAGACAGCAGACTAACCCATGTCTGAATCTCTTTCTCTTTGTACTTTTACTAGAGAAAGCAAAGAAGGAGACCAAACAGATTAAGCAAGGGATGCAAGAGAGGGGATGAGATAGAGAGATGTGTAATTGACTAATCAAAGATAAAATACCCAGAGAAAAAGCTTTTTCGATTTTTTTTCCTCGGGAAAATATAAAGGAGATGGTGAAAGGAAGGAGAAGTAAAAAAAAATAAGAGAGGAGAGTGTGTTGTGTGGGTTGATGATGACACAACTGGTAAAGATGGCAGTGTTTTTGCTCTCATTCAAGATCTCTTTCTCTCTCTCTCTCACCTCATCTCTTCTCATCTGACATTCATTTTTGCTTTTTATTTTTCATCTTTGTTTTTCTTTCTTTTTTGGGTAATCAAAGTTTAATTGTTTCCTAAATTTATTATTTTCTTCTTTAAAATTTAATCAAGATAAAATAACGTATTCCCTCTATTTATAAGAAAATTAATATGTTAAAACATATATAAATAATTTATTTATGTCTTTATTAATTTTTTATCAAGATAAAATAAAGTATTCCCTCTATTTTAAGAAAAGTAATATGTTAAAACAATTTATTTCAAAAGTACGTATTTTAAAAACTTTATGAAGATAAAATGAAAGCATTCCCTCTATTTTAAGAAAAATAATATGTTAAAACAAATATTTCAAAATGATAATTTTAAACTTCAAAAAATCATGCTTATTGAATTATTTTTAGCTTAAATTACCTTTTTAAAAATTATTATTAAAAGAATGTAGTAGAATCAGTTTTAAGTTATTTTAATATATACGAAAAGCTAAGCTAAAATAAATTCTAAAAAGTGGAAGCCCCCTTGGTCCAGTGGTTTGACTAAGGGTTCATTAATGCTTCTACACCAGCAGGTATGGGGTTCGAATCCCAGAGAAGACGGAATTATGCGAATTAGTGGAGAAAGGCTTACAAGAGATCTGCAGCATGGCACAAGGAGTACCGTCAAGCGTGGATCTGATAGGGCGGCTCAGGTGATGCAGTTAGGAGTGNTGGAGAAAGGCTTACAAGAGATCTGCAGCATGGCACAAGGAGTACCGTCAAGCGTGGATCTGATAGGGCGGCTCAGGTGATGCAGTTAGGAGTGCGTGAATCCTCATAAGATAGGTATAGAATTGTCGGTTGTTGAATCGTCTGTAACATTTCTCGTAGTTTGTAATGGCATAATTATCCAGTGTTAAAAAAAAAAAAAATAAATTCTAAAAGAGGGCGTATAATTTTTCTTTACAATTCATACATATAGTTCTAAACTCTCAAATATTTGAATTTTAATTATACCATAACAATAATATTACAAACTAATAGTATATATTATGTGTATATATATATATATAAATATATCATATCCATTCCATAATACAAAATAAAATTTCAAAATGCAAAACTGAATATTATTAGCGCATCATAATTGTATGTTTTATTATTAGAGTTGAAATTACTGTAAAGAAGAACTTTAGTTTTCCAGTTTCGAAATTCAACAAATGAATAAGTACTCCAAAAACATATGGCGTTTGGCTGGGTCAAGGTTCAATTCTAGCTTTCGTGCATCTCCGTTTCTCTTTTAAGGGTTGACCCATATCTTAGAGATATATAAAGCCCTTGTTGATGCTCACCTTTTGTGGAAGAATCTCAATAGTTTACTAAAGCAGATTTTATTCGGACAGTTGAACTTGATCACACAATACAATAATATATAGCACAACTAACGCCAGTCATACTAATCTATACACTTAGAAGAACACTTTTCATTTTTGATTTTTTTGTCTTATAAGTATTTTACTAGAGATCGATCTTCACATCCCTAGGTATATTTAATTTTACATTTTTATAAATTAATATTTTATTTTTCATAATTTAAGTTATATATTTTATATATATCTATATATATAAAGAAAAGTTTGCATCCCTCTTATTCATCCACGTCATTAATTTGACTCTTCTGTTTGCGACACCTGGCAAGAAATCTGGGCGATTTCTTCTGTTAATTATGGGCTTCGGCATCATCTCTTAAGGTCAGGCCCGTGTGATATCTAATCTTCTCTGAAACGCCGCGTTCTCGACGAGAGTGAAGCCGTGTGTTTCCTTCATCTCTTTGGAAATTTTGCCGCTAGGGTTTCCAAAGGCGATCTTTCATCTTCTTCATCACACAGTGAGAGGATGCCAGTAACCGAATAATCTTCTTCGAACCCTCTATTAATCGAAGACCCACGATCTATATTGAATGCGAGATGTGATTTCGCAAGGTGGAGGATGTGATACTATAAAAGGAAGAGCTTTCCTACTTTATAATAATCCTTTCATTAGTTTTAAGGAAACCAGTAAACTACTCATATGATCTATGGCTAAAGTTTCAGTCTTCCCCTCAGATTTGCAGGCTGGACTATCCTCTTCCATTGTTCAAGTCTGTTGTGTTAAAGAGATAGAATACAGAGCAGTACGGTTGATCTGCGTTCAGACTACAAGAGCCACAACCACTGTCGTCAACGATAAACTTGGCACCGTCACCTGTCATCAGGATTCGTGTTCACTAACCCTTCTTCTCAGGTCTCGGGTTTGAGGGGTAAGCCCCTGTTTTCATCAATTTATATATATAGATCAAAATCTCTGAGATTTAAACAATCATATTGTTTCATAAATGGTAATTTGAAAAAAACAGGAAATCTAGAGTGAAAAAGGTAATCAGGATTGCTGCTGTAAGTAGCAAGATGACAGATAGAAATTCCAGCAAATGAGTATTCTCTGAAAAATATGGTCAAAACCAATCAAAGGCTCTCATCATCCTCTGTTAGTCTTCTGCATTAGTTTTTGTTTATGAGCATCGTTTTTGATCTTTTGATATCATTGTCTCTTTGTTTTGTTTGTACTAAATGCTTAATAGATTTGAATTCCCTATTTCTATTATGAGTTTATTATCTTTATATTAAGATGGTTCTATTACTCATGAGGAATGTGAGAGATGAGAGATTGGTGAAATATACACATTGAATTGTATTGGGAATTTGAGAATAGTATAAAAGAGAAAGAAGGTATTTGTTTATATTTGAAGTTCAAAAAGATTGTGTAATTGAAGATGATGAATTTGGATTTTGGGTTTAAGTTTCAACACAACATTTGGACAGGTACAGAGCTATGCCACATCAATAGAAGATCTACAAGCCGAGGTATCAAAGCTGACGACAAAGAAAAAAGAAAAATGGAAGCAGCACAGGTAATATGCTATGAGGTCAAATGTTCCATCACTTTTAGACACTAAAGGGAAATAAACGCAGACCTTGGTCTCTGGCTGGAGACAACAGGTGATGAATTGAAAGAGGAGCTGATGTCAAGCTTTTTTTTGGTTGAAATTAATGTCGTTCATAAGAGCATATATTGTTGAGTTTGTGAGATATAGAATTTAGCTATGTGATTCGACAAATAGTAATATGTTTTAGTTTATTGGTGCAAGATCATCACAAATATTTTCTAAATATTATTAGATAATCTAAGCAAGATATGTGAGCTTACAATGTCTTCTTATTTTCTAAAAATTAATCAGTATCGTTTACTCCGTAAATAATAGATATTTATTCGGATAATATAGTTTATTTGAAGTTTAAATATATAGTATATAAAAAATTCAAACAAACGTATGTCTTTCTTCAGTAAAATATACATATATGATATATCTTTCTAACTAGAACCAATTAGTATTAGGTTTTAGTGTTGCAGCTGTTCCAATTTTGGATCATATAAAGTATCATTTTTAATAAAAATTTATAAAATAAAATACAACTAAATTCAAGAATTGAATATAACAAAAGAATGATCTATGTTTTATGTTAAATCCATTTGATCAGAGAGTTTCAAAAATTACATTCTACTAACTTCAAAATCAAAATTTTTAAAATTACAATAATAAAATAAATAAAAAATTTCATGAATTTTTAATTTTGAAATAAGTATGTAACTGACAAAAATAAAATAAAACAAAAAATGGAAATTGTTATAGAAACTAATGAAAATCAATGTTACATATAATCCTTTGAGAAAATTAAACATTCACGGAAATTTGCGTTAAGTTAGTTTTAATGGTAAAATAAGTATAGTGAACATAAAATGTAAGGTAATTGTAATCAAATAAATGTGTAAAAATTAAAATACTCAATTATTTTTGTCAACAAACTATTCAGATAAAAATCTCAGTCATCATTTTAATACTGATATGAAAAATATATATATATATATATATATATTTGTGTAGCCCAGTGAAAGACACAATGTAAAATAATTCGACAACTAATGTTTTGAAAATCAGACAAATCACCGGTTCGGTATAGCTATTGGTTGACGTTTTTTAAAATTTAATTTATATAATTATATATTTGCATTATATAGACTTAAAAAGTAGTTATACATATAATAGATTGTCTTTATCTTTTATTCACTCTAAAAATAAATAATAAGAATAAATTTAACTATGTATACAGTAAACAAGTGCATACAATTTAAAGTTAGAATTAACAAAAATCAAAGGATTGATTATTCAATTAACCGTATTCATTTATTTTTACAAGTAAAGTCTTAGATTTTATGAATATGTCAAAATAAGAATAATATATGAAAGCTAAAAATTTATTTTTTTCAGTTTTTTTCTTAATAAAATAGTATTAAATAAAAAAATCAGTTAAATAGTAATATTTAAACATTTGATTATGAAATATGAAATTGTAATAAAAATAGAAAATACATTAATTATATGTTAATTGTTAGAACCATGTTTTAAACTTGATCCAGGTCACCGATCCTACAGGTTTTTTTTTCCGGTTGTACATGTTTTTCTAAAATCCAAGCTTTAAACTGAATGGACTATGGATTCTTCAGCGAGTCACGGTCGGAACGGTTCGACCGGCCGGTCCAATTAAAATGCCTATACCATTACAACAAACAAATTAAACGGAAAATGTTGATACAATTGAAAAAAGAATATTTAAACTAAAAAAAAAGTTAAAAGAATATATAATAGAACAATTCCCGCGCGAAGCGCGGGTTTACCCTAGTATCATCATATAATTAATTGAATATTTTAGTAATATATATCGGAAATGAACTGAACCTGAATCAAATCAGATAATATGATTATTTAATTATTTTTTAATTTGGATACAAATATTCAAATTCAATCGGTTAATATAATTATTTTTCTACAAATATTTGAACATGTTTTTGATACATTAGTTTTTAAGATATTTTAAATTTTCTATACATCAAAACCGAATCCATACAGATTCCATATTTAGAAAAAAAATGAAGTAATTATAATATATAAAATAATTATTTAAAAAAATACAATTAGTGAAGTGATTGAAATTAATTCAAAATAGAATGAAAATTTGTAAGAAATCACTTAAGTTGTATTAATTTGTACTTCTATTTTAATAGAATATATAAAATCTTATTGCTTCACTTAAAACTGGAAAGGTATACAAACCAATGCAATACTTATTTCCTACTTGTCATGTGCAAATAATTATTCTAACCATATCACGCATATAACACGTCATATAATAGAAAATCTATTTGTTATTATGAAAGGTACATAATAAACTAACTTATAAAGAAGAGTGCAATACTTCTTTTCCTACTTCGCTTCTGCAAATAATTGTTTTAACTATATCATGCTTTGACCAAAAAAAAAGACATATCGATGCCTATAACACAAATTCATATATATGAAAATCTATCTGTTATTATGAAAGGTACATAAAAACTAATTAATAAAGAAGAGTAAAAGACAATATAAGCTTCAACGCTGATATTTCATATCTTTAGAGAATTTTACAAGTTGTGAAATAATTGGTGGGACTCCATAATGCTTCTTCAATCCCAAGTCCCAACCAACTGACTACAACTATACAACTCGCATAACTGATTCACATATGGGGTATATTGTGGTTAGAAACTTAGAATATAGTAAACACATAAATATATTCAAAAGATTAAAAACGAATAACAACAAAACCTTATTAATGTTCTCACATTTTATAGAATGTTACATTTGACCACACGTACGGTAAGCTAACATACTTTTCAAGTCGTCCAACAAGTTTATTTAAAGAAAAATAAAAACTTGACATCGTATGATTCGTATCAATACATATTGTTAAATTATACGATTTTCAGTTGGAAATAAATATTAACAGCATTATTTTTAGGTTTAAACTATTGTGTCTAGCTATATATAAAAATAGTTTATACTATCAAACACATCTACTTTAATGGATTAGTACTTATGAAAGGGACATAGTATTAGCATTTTATATATGGGTTGATTGACAAACCTAATACGAAAACATTAAATAAGTGATAAAGGCCAAATCGTATGTTCAATATTAATAATGTACTTATTTAATAGAGAAAAGGAGAATGTATGTCATCCCACGGTTGCTTATGAATTTAATTAAATAAAAGGAGCTTTCCAACTTGGAATTACAGTCACTAATCGCAACATAACAAAATAGAATGATTATGATAAAACTCTTATTATAAGATTTTATGTAAAATTCAATTATCAAGCACAATAAAGAAAATGTAATAATTAATTTTAGTCCCATAATTTTATGCAATCGAACCCTTTGTGATCGCTTGTTCATAAATAAATAACGCTAGTTTAATATCTTACATAATTCTAGAGACTGGTATGCCTGCCCAATCCATTTTTTTCGTCCTGCCATATGGCCAACTAGGCAAGTAGTATAGATCGATCCCTTTTCACAAAATAACAATTTATGTTTATATGTTAATATTGATAAAGATTTAATTTTGAAATGATTGACTGTTAAACTAATTGACCACTTGGTTATATTTTGTTTATTAATTTACATTATTAATCTTTAGTGTGTTCAGCGACTCTTTGTACTACTTGGATGTATGATAGACGTCTAGGATCAGTTCAAACTTTTCTGTTTAGTTGAGTCCCCTACCAGTGAATCATACATACAAGAGCATGCCTAACCAATAATCATGTGTAAATATGGATCTGAATCTTCAAGAATATATCATTATCGTCGGTGATGTATTAAGAAGAAGCAGATAACAGCGGCGAAGGAGAAATGCGAAACAAATCAACAAAGCAAAGTAGATCTTTTCAATCTTTATGTTATAAACTTGTGAATACTTCAATCATCTCGGCCAAGCAAATCACGATTTCACTCTAAGTCACTAATAGTCATGTTTTCGCATTCCATCTACGCATATATATGTTTCGTTACGAAAATAAGCATGTAAAACTTATACACCTGAACTCTGAATGCATATGTACTATAATCCCTGTTAATTCTATTGTGGATTTTGTGTGAATACACGTACAAATGACATAACAATCTAATCTATTAGTTTATAATCTTATTTACATTCTACCATAACATGTTTCTAATTTGAACTTATTAATTATGTTGTGACTAAATATAACTAATATGAATTGTGGATCTATCTAAAATAATTCTATCTAATTAAGATAATATTTATAAACTAAAAATGACCGTCTAAACTATCTACTTAAATATCGCCTACTATTGTTGCTATTTAAAAATCGCCAATACATGGAAAATTAATACAAAGATTTGTTATATTATAAAAACAAATGTGGAATCTCATACCATATATATATACTCATTAAGATCTAATCCTAATCCTCGTATCTTATATATTAAAAGAGAAGTCATAACTCACTTCATGTGTGATATTTTAGTTTGGACCATCTTTAGAGTTTTATAAAATTTTACATAACATTATAATATCTTTTTATATCTTTAATTTTTTGTTTGAAATACAAATAAATAGTTTTAAGAAAATTCTAACAAAATCTTTTTA
This sequence comes from Eruca vesicaria subsp. sativa, assembly GCA_932364175.1. NCBI lineage: Eukaryota > Viridiplantae > Streptophyta > Magnoliopsida > Brassicales > Brassicaceae > Eruca > Eruca vesicaria. The sequence goes on along the minus strand of CAKOAT010244043.1, from coordinate 135,763 downwards.
TATAAATTAGTAATCTTACATAATAATTAAATTATTACAAAAATACAAATTTATAAATTTTATATTAATAATATTATAAGTTACATAAAATGATTATAAATTGGATAGCATAAATAATCAAATTATATTTATTTATTGATAAATTTTATTATATAATTTCAAATATTTTCGTATTAAAATATCCGCACGGTTGTGCGGGTCCAAATCTAGTATTATTTAACCCTCCTATCTTCCTTTGCTATATATATATATATTCATTAGTATCTAATCATAATCACTCATATATTATTTAACCCCTATACTCCTTTGCTAATATTACTTAACCTTCCTAACATTCCAAACGTGACAATATAATTGATATATTTTAGTAAGAGAAACTAGACATAGTATATGTAAAAAAAATAAGTTACATACCCAAAACCATGACTAATAACATATACTATACATCGTCTAGATATTTTCCAATATATTTTCCACACATTTCAATTTATATTAGGTAAAATTATATCTTAACTTTCAATTTTTCAATTCAGAATGAATCAAATAAATATTGATTCAAACTGGACTAATTTCATCTTACATACCAATCTAAATAAAAATATGAATAAATCATTGATAATTGTTATACTATAAGTTTCACAATTTTGAACTTGTGCAGTGTTTGTTTAAATTCATTAAATGACATTTATATTCTTAATATTAACTAATTTAGACTTAGGGTTTAAATGTGGAAATAGGCTTTAGGGGATATGGTTTAGGATTTTTAATAATATTTCTTTAAAGTATTTTTGGGTTTCAAAAAAAAAAATTTGCATTGAAATGGAATTTTGAAAAAGAAATAAAAAGATTCAAATTGAATTTTTTATTCAAAAACAATTGTTTATTTTATATTTTATATTAATTATTTATTTTTATATCTATAAAGAAAAGTATAGTAGTCTACCTTTTAATGAAAACTTCCTTGGTCATTTTTCTTCTTATGTGTTTTTTTGTCAAAAATCCCCTTAAATGTCACAGTTTTATTTCTCAAATTACAATTTTTGTAAATACCATGATCAATATGTGGTTGAGCGTATAAACATAAAGTGTAGTTATCAGATTAATGATATTTTTAAATAAACAATCATTTTAAACTAAACTAAATACCAAAATAACTAAACCCAAACCAAATAAAAATTATTAAATAACCGAACAGTTACAATATTATTTGAATCGAAGCCAAAAATCAAAAACAAAAAAAACAAATCTGGAAATGAACAAAGTTTATAAAATATCATGAAATACTAAACATTCAATTTAAAAACCTAAATTTATAAATATAAATACTTATGTGCAACTGATTTCGTCTAAAAAGGACTATTAACAATGTAAATGGCAAATCTATCCTAGACTCTAAAAGCATGTCAGGATATATATATATATATATATATATATATATATTTTGAATTTTATGTCAAGATGGATTAGATTCAGATTTATTATAGCTTTTAATTTAAAATTAACTGATGATAAGTGGATTATCACTATTTATATATTATTTAAGGTTTTATTAAATTTCTGATGTGATATATTTTATCCCTAATATCAACTGAGTAATTGTTTCTGTAACTTGTTTCATGTACATCATATATTTATGTAACTATGTACGGAGTACGACTGTACGAGTCTACGAAGCGTAGATATTCTATTGTTGCTCTTCGTGCATTAAGAAGGACGATGTAGTCGACAACTAATAATAAAACGTAACGAAAGACAATAATTTTCCAAGATGTCAATTGTCAAACCATACGTACCCTTTATCGCACAACATAATCAATTATTTAAAAATGTTGTTTTATCAATATAAGGTCACACAAACATGCTTAGCGTTAATTAACGGTAATGTGTGACTCTTTTGGTCTGTCAATGACTCGCCAGTAAATATAAAAATGTAAATAATGACACTACGCAAGTTGGGAATCATGTAGTATTCAACAATGGTCAAATAAAGTAAATTAATCAATACTCGTATTGACTTTTGTTAAAAGATCAACAATTTCCAAGAAATTTGGTATACAAAATTGAGAATTGGTGTATATATAAAACGCTTAAAAGTAAGATATCAGTATTGTTCGTTTGGTAGATATTGTTTTCTGCGACTGCATCATATTTTTATTGTTCGTTTTACAGATGGAGATAGATGCAGATACAAACGCATCCTTAAATACAACCGCAAGATTTTATAGTGTCAAACGCAATATTTGGCGTCAGACACGGTAATGAAACACAGATAAATACATTAATCAAACAAACAAAATTTTTGAAAATTTTCACCGCAGCCGTAGACCAGATATCTGCGGCAACCAAACAAACAAGACTATCAAAAAAATGTTAACGAGTTTATAAATATATTGCAAGTCAATACTCCATTATAATCGAGTACTTACCTACTCCCATTTTTTCTTAAAATGTGTTTTTTCATTGGTCCAAATTTTGTATACTCGCAAACAAACGTCATTATATTATTTGAATCGCCTTTGAAAATTAGGGATAAAATTATAACAACTTAAATAAAATATCTAATTTGCTTTGTTTAAACAGTATAAGGAGTGAACATGAAAATAACCGGAAAAAATCTCTGTTTCTGTATCAGACGGAGTAATAAATAATAACTGGTTTTTTCCATTTGCCCATTCTAATGATGTGGTCATGTTACAATTTGTCTTGTCCGCCACCAGAGTCCCATCTCCTTCTAACAGTTCTGATACTTATCTCTGGAGGGGTCAATCTGGTGGTTTTGTTTCTAAGTTCTCAACTCGTGTTACTTGGAACAGGTTGCGAACTACTTCTCCTTGATATGGTCTGGTGTGGTTCAAGGAAGAGATTCCTCGTATTTCCTTTATTACGTGGTTGTCTATGTTGGCTAGATTACCAACAAGAGATCGATTAGTGTCTTGGGAACTACAAGTACCAGCCTCTTGTGTTCTATGTAATGAGGGACTTGAATCTCATAACCATCTCTTTTTGACTGTCCGTTTGCGGTACAAGTTTTGTGGCCGCTTTATCTCATCTCCATGCGGCAGTGCTTATAGTCTTCCATTTCCAAGATCCTTATTCCTCTCAAGTTAAAGTAATCTTTAAGTTGATTTTGTAGGTGGTTGTATACAGTTTGTGGCGGGAACGTAACGCCCATATCTTCAATAATGTGTCCCTGCTTCCTACAGCTTTTTTCAAGTTGGTGGATTGTTCACTGTGTGACAGGCTTTTTTCTCTTCCCTGGGATCCCTCTCTTGCTCATTCGTTGTTCGAGTTGTATTTTTGGTTTGTTGATCCTTTTAGTTAACCCCACTTGTATGTTTTTTTTTTTAACAACTCCCCACTTGTATGTTTTTATTTTCTCTTTTTTTCTACTCTTTGTAATAAGTTGCTTTGCAACATTATAAAATTTAAAAATAATATAATTTTAATATTTGCACCAAAAAACTGAAAAAAAAAATTCATCTGAAATTTGATTTCAGAGGAAAACGACACGAGATTCTGCTCTTTGTAATAAGTTACTTTGTAACATCATAAAATTTAATAATACTATAAATTTTCACATTTGCACCCAAAAAAAACGAAAAAAAACTCATCTGAAATTTGGTTTCAGAGGACAAAGACACGAGACATCGGATTGCCACGTAGGTTTTGATTTTTCTACTAATAATCATGATGACATGGCGACATATGTCAAATGGCTCCACAAAAATTAACACTTCATATTCTTTACCCTTTGACTAGGTGTTTTGCCCGCACATGCGTACTTAATTATCTTTTAATCAATTTAAAAAATCTGCATTCAAAAAATTTGACCGAAAACATTAAACTTTTCTACATGATAAAGTTATTCACAAATTAAAAAAAATATATTTTTTTCCTTTAAAACTTTGAAAAATCTAAAGTCTATTTTATTTCTTCTTAATTGATAAAAAATATAGAAATCTATCTTTCCCTTTGAAAAATTGAATCGATAAATATACATTCAAAAATTAATCGTACAAAAAGAATAATATTAGTTTAGATAATAATATAATATATTTTTATCGAACACGTATTTTCTTTCTTTTTTAATGATCTTTTATTTTATATGATTAATTCATGTTTAAGGTTTAACTATATAAAATATAAATATAAATTTAATTTAACGTGTGAGTTCAGAAAAATAACTTCACAAATATATACATATATCATTATATTATTATATTCTTTTAATAAATAATTTTGTATTATATTTTTTTCAATTTTTCTTTTGAAATATATAGAATTAAAAATTTTATTATATGAATATTTATTTATGTGTTTTTTTGAATTTTTTAATTAAATATATTTTCCGGAAAAAAACAGAATATATATAAGAATTATTTTTTTCTTTTAAATATATATTTAGATTATGGATAACTCTTATCATTATTATAATTTAAATCATTTATCTAATCAAATAAGTATTAAATTAGTTTTTATTTTTGGCTAATTTATAGATTTTATTTATTAAGGATATAATCGATATTAACCACTCCAACTTTTAACGTGAGAGCTCTGTTGTGAAAAATTACTTCGCAAATAATAATAATTATAATTATATATTCTTTTAATAAATAATTTTGTACTATATTTTTTTCAATTTTCTCTTTTGAATTATATAGAAATTAAAAATTTTATTTTATGAATACTTATTTATGTGTTTTTTTATTTTTTTTAATTAAATATATTTTCCGGATAACAACACAATATATATAAGAATTATCTTTTTCTTTTAAATATATATTTAGATTATGGATAATTCTTATCATTATTATTAATTTAAATCATTTATCTAATCAAATAAGTATTAAATTCGTATTTATTTTTGGCTAATTTATATATTTTATTTATTAAGGGTGTAATCGATATTAACCACTCTAACTTTTAACGTGAGAGCTCCGTGGGCTTAATTATCTTTTAATCAATTTAAAAAATTTGCATCCAAAAAATTTGACCGAAAACATTAAACTTTTCTACATGATAAAGTTATTCACAAATTAAAAAAAAAATATTTTTTTCCTTTAAAACTTTGAAAAATCTAAAGTCTATTTCATTTCTTCTTAATTGATAAAAAATATAGAAATCTATCTTTACATTTGAAAAATTGAATCGATAAATATACATTCAAAAATTAATCGTACAAAAAGAATAATATTAGTTTAGATAATAATACAATATATTTTTATCGAACACGTATTTTCTTTCTTTTTTAATGATCTTTTATTTTATATGATTAATTCATATTTAAGGTTTAACTATATAAATATATAAATATAAATTTAATTTAACGTGTGAGTTCAGAAAAATAACTTCACAAATATATACATATATCATTATATTATTATATTCTTTTAATAAATAATTTCGTATTATATTTTTTTCAATTTTCTCTTTTGAATTATATAGAATTAAAAATTTTATTTTATGAATATTTATTTATGTGTTTTTTTTTGAATTTTTTTAATTAAATATATTTTCCGGATAACAACACAATATATATATAAGAATTATCTTTTTCTTTTAAATATATATTTAGATTATGGATAACTCTTATCATTATTATAATTTAAATCATTTATATAATCAAATAAGTATTAAATTAGTTTTTATTTTTGGCTANAATATTTATTTATGTGTTTTTTTTTGAATTTTTTTAATTAAATATATTTTCCGGATAACAACACAATATATATATAAGAATTATCTTTTTCTTTTAAATATATATTTAGATTATGGATAACTCTTATCATTATTATAATTTAAATCATTTATATAATCAAATAAGTATTAAATTAGTTTTTATTTTTGGCTAAGTTATAGATTTTATTTATTAAGGATATAATCGATATTAACCACTCCAACTTTTAACGTGAGAGCTCCGTTGTGAAAAATTACTTCGCAAATAATAATAATAATTATTATATATTCTTTTAATAAATAATTTTGTATTATATTTTTCAATTTTCTATTTTTAATTATATAAAAATTAAAATTTTTATTTTATGAATACTTATTTATGTGTTTTTTTGTTTTTTTAATTAAATATATTTTCCGGATAACAACACAATATATATAAGAATTATCTTTTTCTTTTAAATATATATTTAGATTATGAATAATTCTTATCATTATTATTAATTTAAATCATTTATCTAATCAAATAAGTATTAAATTCGTTTTTATATTTGGCTAATTTATATATTTTATTCATTAAGGGTATAATCGATATTAACCACTCTAACTTTTAACGTGAGAGCTCCGTTGCGAAAATTCACTTCGCAAATAATAGCACTCTAACTTTTAACGTGAGAGCTCCGTGGGCTTAATTATCTTTTAATCAATTTAAAAAATTTGCATCTAAAAAATTTGACCGAAAACATTAAACTTTTCTACATGATAAAGTTATTCACAAATTAAAAAAAAAATATTTTTTTCCTTTAAAACTTTGAAAAATCTAAAGTCTATTTCATTTCTTCTTAATTGATAAAAAATATAGAAATCTATCTTTACATTTGAAAAACTGAATCGATAAATAAACATTCAAAAATTAATCGTACAAAAAGAATAATATTTGTTTAGATAATAATACAATATATTTTTATCGAACACGTATTTTCTTTCTTTTTTAATGACCTTTTATTTTATATGATTAATTCATGTTTAAGGTTTAACTATATAAATATAAATTTAATTTAGCGTGTGAGTTCAGAAAAATAACTTCACAAATATATACATATATCATTATTTTATTATATTCTTTTAATAAATAATTTCGTATTATATTTTTTCAATTTTCTCTTTTGAATTATATAGAATTAAAAATTTTTTTTTATGAATATTTATTTATGTGTTTTTTTTTGAATTTTTTTAATTAAATATATTTTCCGGATAACAACACAATATATATATAAGAATTATCTTTTTCTTTTAAATATATATTTAGATTATGGATAACTCTTATCATTATTATAATTTAAATCATTTATATAATCAAATAAGTATTAAATTAGTTTTTATTTTTGGCTANAATATTTATTTATGTGTTTTTTTTTGAATTTTTTTAATTAAATATATTTTCCGGATAACAACACAATATATATATAAGAATTATCTTTTTCTTTTAAATATATATTTAGATTATGGATAACTCTTATCATTATTATAATTTAAATCATTTATATAATCAAATAAGTATTAAATTAGTTTTTATTTTTGGCTAAGTTATAAATTTTATTTATTAAGGATATAATCGATATTAACCACTCCAACTTTTAACGTGAGAGCTCCGTTGTGAAAAATTACTTCGCAAATAATAATTATTATTATTATATATTCTTTTAATAAAAATTTTGTATTATATTTTTTTCAATTTTCTCTTTTGAATTATATAAAAATTAAAATTTTTATTTTATGAATACTTATTTATGTGTTTTTTTGTTTTTTTTAATTAAATATATTTTCCGGATAACAACACAATATATATAAGAATTATCTTTTTCTTTTAAATATATATTTAGATTATGGATAATTCTTAACATTATTATTAATTTAAATCATTTATCTAATCAAATAAGTATTAAATTCGTTTTTATATTCGGCTAATTTATATATTTTATTCATTAAGGATATAATCGATATTAACCACTCTAACTTTTAACGTGAGAGCTCCGTTGCAAAAAATCACTTCGCAAATAATAGTATAGATTACCAAACGAAATTATGATTGTTACGGTTTTACCACGACTGGCAAATACGTGCGTACTGCGTAGTACCTACCATTCGGATCAGTTCTAGAAAAATCCAGTTGTCTAGATGTTTCCACTATTCTCAAAGACATAAAATTTTGATTTACATTTCCTTATTTTTAACATATCTGGTTTTTTTTTTTCAACATTTATTTGTTTGTTTTATAGAATAGATATTAAACACCCTTCGTCCATTCGCTATCATATAATTATTTTGTTTTATTCGATATTATTTGTCACTTTCGAAGGGTCTCTATTTATATTTACTACACATATTTTGTTGTTGTTGTTGTTGTGATTATCCTCCAATATTGATTACTTCTGATTTATTAAGACACACTTATTATAGTTCAAGAAAAATAACAACATCACATTGAATAGAACTTGATGAAAAGAAAATAACCTAATTTAAGAGAACTATATAGATATGTTTCGTAGTAATTTACTAAAGCAAAAAAAAATCTACTAAAGCATTTTGTTTCCACAATATTTATTTTGTTTATTAAAAATAGAAGGAAAAGAAAAGGTGAGACATTGAGAAGGGACATAATGTCCTCTCACTCTCTCACATCTTTTGACATGTATTTATTCATCAAAGTAATGAAAATCAAAAAGACAGAAGGGCTCGTGATCCAACAATACCACAAGTACACTTTCTTCATCTGTCTGTAAATAAATCAATACTCCAAGGCAGATAAAAAAGGATATCAAAAAGAAGAATAGAGCGCCAAAATGAAGAAGAATCATAGCATACATTAGAGCATTAGCAACAGTATATTTTCACTACAAAGTTATTCTCAGTAAGTAGTTTATTCATTGATTTTCTTTTTAATAGGCTCTGCAGAGGAAGATGATTAATTCAATTGGAAAGCCGGAGAAAGTAGCAATACAAGAGCATCAGCATGAACCTAAAGTTTTTTTAGTCCAAAATCAATAATCAAAAGAAGCAAAAACATAGTTTTGAATTTAAGTGGATTTTTCAAACTGAAAGTACATATTTGTCCTTAGATTCAGTCTTTGGATATCTACTTTTGACTAGAGCTGGGAATATGATTCATTACCCGCGGGACCCGCCCCGTTTTACCCGCTGCGGGGCGGGTGCGGGTTGAACAATTTGAAAAAATCGATTGGCGGATGCGGGTGCGGGTTATGAATATTTTATGCGGGGCGGGTGCGGGTTGGAGGATTTTGAATCGCGGGTACCCGCCAACCCGCAAAAAAAAAATTTTCATTTTTTTTTTTAAATTGTGTTTTTTTTGTTAGAAAATAGTATTTTTATGGAAAATAAATTTTTTTTTTAAATACGGTGTTTTTAAAAAAAAATAATGATTAAAAAAAATAAAATATATAATTTTATTATAAATATGTTATTTATATTATTTTTTCATAAAAAATAAATTAAAAAATTAATTTGTAAAAATATATATATAACCCGCGGGTCCCGCGGGTTACCCGCAAAATTAAGCGGGGCGGATGCGGGTGTAAATTTATACGTCTGCGGGTTATGCGGGTCGGATTTTTTGACAAAATAAATAACTAAAACCCGCGGGTTGGCGGGGCGGATTTGACCCGCAACCCAACCCTACTTTTGACAGTGAAAATCTTATGCAACTTAATGGAATTTGAAAGGGAGGCTTTGATTTGTTTATCATTTTAGGCAATGTGACTGGTTAAGTAGCGTAACTAGAGGGCGCAATTGAGCATCACATAATCACCTTAATTGTAGAACCTCCACTTGCAATCATTTCTACCAAGCTCAGATAAGACGAAGCACCTATTGGTAATTTCATAATATGTTGACACTATCCTTCCTTACTGAGAAAGGTTTCTAATGTAATTTTTGAGCATTCTCCACAAGCAGTCAGGAACACATGTTTGGAGCTCGACCAGAAAAGAGCCAAACAGCGACGTAACGATCTTTTAACTAGGAGCATAATCCAACGAGGAATTACTAAAGGATAAATCAGTAACACATAGCCTACACGTGAACCACTTAAGAACAACGTAGATTTAGGATATAAAATAAAAAAATAAAAGACGCAACAGAAAACGTTTAAACCATGCCACAGTTTACTAGAGGCTATTATCTCTCACAAGATACCAGGTTGATAACTACTGATGGCAGGAGGCTCTAAGCCTTGCTATTGCACTCACCCTCCCTTCCTCAGATTATCTACACATCTAACCCTGGTAAGGGTTCCCGCTGCCATCCCGGTTTGGTGGATAGTTGTTTTGGTACTGTGGCTGCTGCTGCATTCCACCACTCTGCTGCTGGTAGTTGTTGCCTGACCATCCTGCATTTGGTGGACCTCCTCCCATGCTGTTCTGCGGTGGTGCTCCTCCATAGTTTGGTGGTGGTGGTGCTCCTCCCATGTTGTTCTGTGGTGGCGCTCCTCCATAGTTTGGTGGTGGTGGTCCTCCATAGTTTGGTGGTGGTGCTCCTCCGTAGTTTGCTGGTGGCATCTGTCCTCCCATGTTGTTCTGAGGTGGGCCTCCTCCATAGTTTGGTGGCGGCCTTTGTCCTCCCATGTTATTCTGTGGAGGTGGTGGTCCCCCGTGGTTCTGCCCCATGTGAGGTGGTGGAGGTGCAGAGCCACCCATGTGAGGAGGTGGAGGAGGTGCAGAGCCCATGGGAGAACGTTGAGGAGGGCCTCCTGCCGGGTTCTCTCTTCTCCTCTCAAAGCTCCTGCTTCTATCAAAGTTGCGAGGACGGTCATTACGCCTATTTCTTTCATTTGCTCTTGCATTGTTCCTTATCCATTCCTCATGGTACTTAGGATCATAAGGAACAGCCTTCCCATCAATGAAAGGCTCCCCTGAAATCAAATATAAAGAAAAAACCCATCAAGTTAACCCTCTGATAAAATCACCAGAAAGATTTAAGCTCTCTACGAAGCAACATCAATGCAATTTCTACTACCCCAGCCTCGAAATTCTGACAATCACTAATCCAGTAAGATTTACAGAAATGTTAGCTAACTAGATATAAAGTTGCCAATGTGACAATTTAATACAAGGGCATGGAAAAAGTAACGAATCAGAGTGAAGACTAAAACAACTCATACTTCCCCTTACAGACAATACAAAACTAGCAAGTATAACTGAGAATAGCAAAGCAACTTCTTTTATTCTCAGTTTGTAATACAGAAAACACACAAACGCTTACCTCCATAGTCTTTGTTCCTCACATCAAGGTAAGAATCAGGAAGAACCCACCGCACCTTTGGCAACTCTATAGAATTACAAAAAAAAAAAAACAATTAGAAGGCAGCTTCAAACACAAAATAGCAAAAACTAAAGCTACCTTTGAGCTTGTGAGAAAGATCTTCAGACACAAGAGCTCCAAAAGCAAAGTAACACCGAGTTGAAACCGAATAAATCTTCATCCTCGCTTCTTCCTCACTACAACATTCAAAATAAAATAAAAAACAATTCCTTTCTAAATTTATTCAAATCCTAAAATCTCCTAAAAGAATAAATTTTGAATTTAGGGTTTTTACCTGCCAACAATCTGAGCTAGGGTTTTGATATACCCATCAATAATCTCATCTCTCGTAAGATCTCCCTCAGGCGGCTCCATTACCACAAGCCAATGCTCAAAATCACATCCATCCAGCAAAATCGTCTCCTTAGGCGGCCTGTTCGACCAATTCGGATTCGGATCGTTAAGAGAAGACGACGTAGCCTGCGTCGAAAGACCTTTCAAAGACACGAAGCCACCGCGAGCGACGGAGGACAAGGCGGCGACGAGGGGACGGGATCGGGTGAGCAGAGAGGACGCCGGGGTGGTTTTAGCGAGAGGAGCGGATGAAGAGAATGATCGAGTGAAGAGAGTGGATAGAGATTTCGTGGGAGAACGAAGAAAGGAGCGAGAAATGGTGTGCGTCGCCATGGATGATGCAAAACCCTAGAAGTTTAGCTGTAATCAAAGGTTTTGTGATGGTTTAATAGTGGAGACACTCATTCGAGGGTATTGTCGGTATTTCGTTACTAAACTAATACATAGCTCGAGCGTGGAGATGTTTAAATGGGCTACACTGGCCCATTTAAATGATGTCTGTTGAAGCTCCATTTGAATTAGTACTCATTTTAACCCGTTTGTTTTAAACGGGATGAGTAAAGAGTAGCTCATTTATATTTGTTAAGACTCATTTGTGAATTTGTTTTTTTTTTTGTTGCTAAAATAACTAATTTAGTACCTAGTGATCCATATAATTGATTAGATTATTCATATTATGTTGTACGAAGGGATATGTCATATTTTTTTTTTTCTAGGATGATCATTCAAATATTCGTTTGAATTTAGATGATTTATTCAGATTTTGGATTTTTAAAGTTAGAAATTCAAAATTTGATTCAGATATTTAAAATTTTTGGTTTGGAATTATTCGAATCATTGTGGGTTCAATTCTGGTACCCATATGAGTTAATCAGTTTTAATTTGTGTTTTAATATTATTTTCAAATCAAGTTTGGTTCGGTTCTCTGGATCTAGATATTTCATACAGATTTATTTTCTTCTACTAATATAAAGTAAAATAAAATAAATGTAAAACAAATAATATGGACTTATTTTACATACATAATTATTCGACTATACTTTAAGAATACCAATAAATGGTTGAGCGTTGTTTCAATTTTGTTCGACATGTTGCAAAATTAACGTAGTCTATAACCAATGACATGTACTTTCTTATAAAAAAAATTGTAAATATAGTAAAGAGCACAATACAATCAAAGAAAGCGGAGTTAGGGTTACGTCGAAAATAATTTGATCTCTTTACTCGACACTTGAATTCTCTTTTGATTTTCCAATCGATTCCGTAAATGTTCTTTTATTTTAAAGCTTTTATGGTTTCTTCTATCAATCTAGTTATGTTTCTAATTCTTGGTCTAATATGAAAACTCTATATAGAAAAACAATACTAGACTAAACTAAAGATCTGACTTTGTGTATGGTGTTTTTTACCTTAGTTTCTTTATTTCATAATCAATCATAATTATTTGATGTCTTCGTGTGTAGAAGCCTATGTTAATGACAGACGAAATAAAGTGATAATTTTTTGCTTTGGCTCATTTTTATTTGCATTGAAAGAGTATTAATGTATGTGTGTTTAGTTTTCAGTTAAGTAACATATACAAAAAATATATGTCTGACTCAGACGTAGAAGCATTCTTGGCCCAGCTGCAGGAGGTGGAGGATTGGTTGTCTGAAGATAGGCAAGATGTGACTAGAAACGACTATGTTGAAAAGCCAGGATGTCTGCTTGAAATTAGTTACAAAACTAATTAATTTTTTTGTGATGGGATATAGCCAAAGTAAAGTCATCATCATGTACTACTTTTGCTCTATGATTTGATTTTAATTAATTAAAGAAGGATTGACTATTGATTTGGTAGAACCGTATACGTATGTGAGTTAACAAATTGAGATATCATTAATTACTTCAAATTTTTCCACTTTCTTTTTGTATCGTTTTCATCCTATAATCAATCTGGTGATATTATGAAATTTTTTATTCAAGATAAGGTGAGAAGAATGTCTGAACTCTCAAATGGTTGGTGGTTATGTTAATTTGTAATTCACAACCGTATATAGTTGTACTAAAATCAGAAACCAAGCTTTTTTTTATTTACTAAATATCATACTTTTGTATAAAATTGATGCATGATGAAAATTTACTTTGACTATATTCTAGCACATGACATAAAAAAGTCATGTGTTTGAAGATTAGTTAAAAATGAATTTAGTTTGAAAATAACTAGTCCTTACCCTAGAGATTAAATGTGAAGAATGATATTGGTGAATTATATCTTTCAACATCACCCATTTGCCTATTGTGAAAGATAGTCATTGTTTATGGCACTACCATTTGAATACCAAGGATATACTATCTTGCAACATTTATATGGAAGAAAAACAAATGATAATGATGTACTTTGGTTTACCTTTGAAATAGTTCATTATGATAGAAAATAGATATATTTTTGACATCTAATATTTATATCATATTGGTCTTCTAAGCATCATGACACATTAGTTTCAACGGGAAGTTGGTTTTCGAGCATCAAAATAAATTTCAAGAGTTACTCGAATATTTTGTGCTTGAATCTGACCATAGGTGGTCGATGGTTTCTATGCATATTTCTCTTGACATTGCTTGATGGGTTGAACGGTTTGATCATATTTCTCCTTATTTTTGAGTTGATTTGTAAGATGATTATGACCATCTGCAGGGAAAACACTTAGTATGCCTTAAAAACATAAATTACATGTTTAGTATAGCTATAAATTACCCACTTACTCCAGCCAAAGTTCTTATTACAATATCACTCAACATCAGTCAAGAGATGAACTAAACCCTTTTATTAACGTCACACTTCATTCTTACACAAGTGTTGCCTTAGCGAGCTGAAGAGCTTTCTCTCGCCCGTAAAACTTCTCAACAATCGCAAGTGCACACTCCATTGCAGTCCCTGGAGCTCTGCTTGTTATGAGATTTCCATCCACCACGACTCTGTGCTCAACGTGACTTTGGTCCGAAAGTCTGTTGCTCACCACTGGGTGTGTAGTTGCCTTCTTACCCTATACAAAACATGTCTCTTACATCTCAGTTCAAGATATATAACAAGAAGAACTGTAATGTTTTCATAGTCAAAAAAAAAAACGTTTTCATAATGTTACACCTTGAGTAAACCATGAGGCTCAAAGACGTAAGCAGGGGACGCGCAGATTCCTCCATATGGTTTGTTTGCTTCAGCTTGTTTCTTTAACAGATTCACCAGTTTCTGGCAGCGTGACAATCTTGAAGCACCGTTAAGACCTCCCTGAATATGATACATATCAACGAAGTTAGATGTTTGCTTTTTTTTGTACTATTTTTCAATAAATCTTGAAACTTTATATGAAAGTAAGTACTCACAGGCAACATAATCAGATCGAACGACTTCTCTAGAACCTCATCAAGAAGCACATCTGCGACTAAATTAGCTTTGTGAGATCCTACAACTTCCAAACTGTTGCTAACTGAAGCAATCACAACGTTTGCTTTTGCCCTCCTTAGGATGTCTACTACGGCTATAGCTTCAATTTCATCTGAGCCCTCAGCAATAGGAACAAGAATCTGAAACAAGAAAACATCATCTTTCTTGTCTAGCAATGTATTTATAAAAGCTAAAAATGGAGAGGTAAATGAGCATATTATATATACCTGTGGGGTCTCTTCGAATGTCCAATTCGTTTGGTTAAGCTCGGTGAAGGTAAACTCCTCACCAGGGTTAGGACGAGGAAGCTGATTTTCAGTAAAGAGAACAAGTAAGTTCAAGAGGAGACGAGAAAGAAAGTTTGAACACCGTATTACTATGTTGCTGATGAAAGAGAGTAGAGACAGAAACATACCAAAATAATGCTAGAGACATCATTAGCTATCTGTTTCCCATACAACTTCTCAATAAGCGTGAGAGAGAATTCAATGGTTGTTCCTGGTCCTCTACTGGTCACTATCCTTCCATCTATCTCAACTCTTGACTCACTAGCTGTGGCACAAGTAGCCGCAAGTTTCTCCATAAAAACAGGGTAACATGTTGCCTGCAAGAAAACCCCATGATATATTAAGACAAGAACTGAAAACAAGATAAATAATATTACTAGTAAGGTTGTTTGATACTGACTTACTTTTTTACCCTCTAGTAAACCCCAAGTACCAAGAGCCAAAGCAGGAGCACAACAGATAGCTGCGTTAAGTCGTCCATCAGTGTCTTGTTTCTTAACCATTTTCTCTAAAGGTTTGCAGTTTTTAAGAGTCTCGCCGCCGGGAAGCCCTCCCTTTTTAACCAATCATATAATCAAATGTATAATATCAGCAAAACCATTTCCTAAGGTATTTCAGAAACCATCATAATCTATGTAGTAGTTTCACATTGCTAATTGATTGCTTTCCTAAGGTATATATTATTAACATGTTCCTTTGTGTGTGTTTGAGGTAAAAAAACTAACAATTCGTTCGGACCATCTCATTAGTTAGATAGAGACTTACGGGGAGCATGATAAGGTCGAAAATGGAGTGGGTAATGTCAGAGAGGAGAGTGTCGGCGACCATCTTGATACCATGACAAGCATCAACGCCAACCTGATTCTCAACGGAAGCCACCGTCACGTAAGCACCACTTCGTCGCAGTACGGTGATCATCGCCACCGCTTCTAGGGGTTCAGTACCATGAGCAATAGGGATCAAAACCTAACAAAAAAAAAAAAAAAAAACTCGGATCAATACCAAGAGAACCTACGAAAAGCAAATAAAAGATCCGTTACGTACAAGGAGGAGTTAATAACAACGAGATCCCACCTTCTTTGCAGATGAAGCCATAGTTTACAAATATTCGATTTAGAGAAAGCTGTAGAGTCACCGTGGAAGAGGAGAGGAATGTCACTGGTGAGGCTAAAATAGCGAGAGGAGGAGGCTCAAGTGACAAACGCCATTCACGACTTTTCTCATCACTTTGATCAAAAAGGTTGACGTGAGTAGCGATAAAAAGGCAGTTTATTTCGATGTGGCAAGCACTGATTGGTGGAAATTGACCATGTACTTATACACGTCATTGTGGTGGATAAAGTCTTTATTCCGCTTGGCATTCGGTAAACTAAGACAACAGCCTCCATGGGAGAAGAAGATTGGCCAAAGTTTTCAGAAGAAGAAGTGACAGAGAATAGCCTTCTTGATTCTCTGCAGCCGTAGAAGAAGAAAGACAAGTTAGTGGTGTAGTAGTAAATAATGTTAAAGTGATAAGATGTTGCTTTGTGTTGATGAACAACTTAGACACTGATAGCTCCGAATTAAGATTCAGATTAATATAAGAGATATGTAAACTATGACCGCTCTTTCACTCTGTTTTCTTGCCACTTCTTCAATCTTGCTTTTGGTTTACATAATAATAATTATGACAGATAACATTATTATAAGATTTAAAATTACATTGTTGATTGGAGTTGAAGCGAACCAAGGTAGCTTTCGTAATGAAAGGGGAAATCATACATATGATGACACTCTCGTTGGTTTGAGTAAGACATTATCATCGCATGGTTAAGACATCCTAATCACTTTTGAAAACATTCTTGTGGAAGATCTGTACTCTCAGTTGAAAGTTCCAAAAAATTCCTCAAAAATTCTGCATATATATTGTATAAAGTGAATCTCATATTCTCGATCTACAAAAACTTGTAAACATCTTTTATTAACTAGTGCCAAAACCGTTTTCGCCACCATGAAAGGTAAATGTTTTCCATTGACATCAGTTACAATAAATAACTACTATTCTCTCCGTTTTATTTTAATTATTGTTTTAGGGTTTTATACATAAATTAAAACAATATTTAATTTTATATATTTTCAAAATAAAAATACAATTATCTATACACGTAACCACATTTCAACTAATTAAAAAATAGAAAAATATATAAAATTAATAAATTCTATATCAAAATTATAAAACGACACTTATTTTGAACATAAATTTTTTTCTACAACGATATGTAAACTGAAATGGAAGGAAGTAATTAATTTCTATTTTCTTAACAATATTATTAGTCTTGTTATGTTTGGTCAAGTCTACCTAACTTCTGTTTATTATCATTAATGTTCTTGTTGACAAAAAAAAAAATCATTAATGTTCTTAAACTTTATATTCATAACTTTTTCATACACATTAAAACCCGTGCGTGCATCTTGAAAAAGGATCCGGATCCGAATAAACAGGATCCAACTGATCTTAGAGAAACAGAACATCCGTACCTCCACTACTAACGACCGTTAAGACAGAAACAAGCTTGGAGCTGGTCCCGTTACAAAAACCATGCCATCTTCTCCGAGGCTGAAGCTCTTCCACGCGCGTCCAACGCGCCGACCCACGTCAATGATCGTCATCACCTCTCTAGCGATCGGGCTCTTCGGATTCCTCTTTGGACTCTCCGCCATTATTTTCCCGAGTATCCGGTTATCCGGACGGACCTGCCTCACCAGCTCTCCTCCAAAGACGGTACGCGTCTTCTGGAACGTAGCTGGAAATAGCATTAGCGGTGGAGTGAAGAGACATAAGGTGATGGGATTCGTTGGGATCCAAACCGGGTTCGGTTCAGCTGGGAGGAGACGAGCGTTAAGGAACACGTGGATGCCGTCTGATCCACAAGGGATTCGACGGTACTGATCATTGAACTATTTATCATCTCTGCTAAGCTTTAGTGTTCTCTGAAAATCACTTTTTAAGCAGAATGATTGAAACTGTTTGCATCATCTACACTGATTTGATCTGGATTCAATCCCCTAGATATGAATCTGATCATTCATTCATCATAATCTCTAACCTTAAAAACATTCTTCTGATATTATCATATACACTCTCACATGATCGGTTGATACGCCTTAGAATCTGATAGTAACATTAGTTAGTTACTGCAGTATTCAACTTAATTATGGAATTATCTTGTCCACATGATTTTTGAGTTGTTATATTCAATAATTCGTCATTCTTTGGGACTTTTTACTATCTCACTGACTGCTCTCTGCAGCTTAGAGGAGTCAACGGGATTAGCCATCAGGTTTATAATAGGCAAAACCAAAGATGAAGCGAAAATGGCTGAGCTTAGAAGAGAGATCTCGGAGTACGATGACTTCATACTGCTTGATATCGAGGAGGAGTACAGTAAGCTCCCATATAAAACGTTAGTGTTAGAGAGTGTAACACTTTCTCTCTGTTTCACATGAATCATAATCTTGTCTTGACAGATAACTCGAAAAACTCTGATCCATTGTCTTTTACATATTTCTTTATATATAGTTTGGCTTTCTTTAAAGCTGCATATGCGTTGTATGATTCAGCGTTTTATGTCAAAGCTGATGATGATATATATTTGAGGCCAGGTAACTGATTGTATTCTCTAAGTTTTGCATTAATGGTGGATGATATATGAGGCTGTTGTTTTATTTCACAGATCGGTTGTCCTTGCTGTTGGCTAAAGAGAGGAGTCACTCCCAGACATATCTTGGATGCCTGAAGAAAGGTCCTGTTTTCACAGATCCAAAGCTTAAATGGTAAGGACAGGAAAAAAAAGTTAGAATGAAGAACTAACCAAACATGCTTTTCTTTTGAGAAGCTTTGAGATATGGTCGGACTTAAAACATGTAATCATCTCTTTTGTGCTTCAATAATAAACTTGGAGTTTTGCAGGTATGAACCTTTGTCAGATTTGCTTGGTCAAGAGTACTTTCTTCATGCCTATGGCCCTATATACGCTCTTTCTGCAGATGTTGTCACCAGTTTAGTTGCCTTAAAGAACAACAGGCAAGTCTTGTCTCCTTTATTTTACTCGTCTTTGAAGTCTTCATGAGTTAATGTTAGGACTTTCGTTTCTCTCTCGAATAAGTCTCTGTTCGTCATTACAGATAGAGCCCTTTTTTTTGTTTAGCCTTTTTGTGTAATTGAGAGAGATATTTTCAAACTTCAGTTTCAGGATGTTTAGCAACGAGGACGTGACAATAGGTGCGTGGATGCTGGCAATGAACGTTAACCACGAGAACCACAAGACCCTTTGTGAACCAGACTGCTCACCCTCCTCCATCGCTGTTTGGGATATACCAAAATGCTCAGGTTCCATATTCACATACATCCAGATCCGCTTTGCATAAGCCTTTCTTTAAAAAGTTAATCACTATCTTGGATTGTATATGTGTTACTGTTGTAGGTCTTTGTAACCCAGAGAAAAGAATGTTGGAACTTCACAAGAAAGAGAGCTGCTCAAAGAGCCCGACTTTGCCATCGGAAGATGAGTGAATCTTACGTCTGACATATCTCCTTTTATGTTCGAAGAACCGAGGCGACACAGATTGTACCAGACTTCTTTTTTTCAGTTACTCTGCTTTATACTTTTTAGGTGGGCAATGAGCAGAAAAGAGATGAGAGTTTATCATTCGCTTAAACGGCTTTAGGCTTTTACAAAAACTAGGGTTAGTCATTTTTTTTGTGTAACCCAACTTTTGGATTGATTCCTTGTTGTACAAGTATACGATTGAACTAACTGCAATTTCGACCGATTAAAGCTTATACTATTTCATAACTTTTTTTCTGTACCATAAATAAAGTTAATTCATATCGTTATGTAACATCTGTATATGTATGGTATGACTTAGTTTTGGCGTTTTACTTGTTCTAAAGCTATTTCTTGTGAAAACTATAGCTGGAGAGATGGGTTGAAGCAGTGAGCCTATATTATGAAACCTTAAGAAATGAACTATATGAAGTTCTATCAGGCCTATGTACTAGAGCTAAAGAACTAGGAACCTTACGCGGAATCAAAGTGGCTCGAAACTGTCCAGAAGTAAATCATCTTCTCTTTGCTGATGACACTATGTTCTTTTGTCAAGCAACAAAAGAAAATTGTCTCACTTTGAAGAAGATCCTCCTGCAGTACGAAGAGGCCTCGGGTCAAAGAATTAATAAGGATAAGTCATCAATTACGTTCTCAACAAAAACTCCAGGAGAGATAAGAGAATTAGTGAAGGAGACTTTGGAGATAACAAAAGATGGCGGGTCAGGAAAATACCTTGGACTACCAGAACACTTTGGAAGGAAGAAAAGAGATCTATTCACAGGCATAGTGGACAAAATCAGACAAAGGGCAGCTACAAGATCGACCAGATTCCTATCTAAAGCCGGGAAGCTCACAATGTTAAAGTCTGTCCTCACAGCCATTCCCACGTATTCTATGTCCTGTTTTGAGCTACCTGCAAGTTTATGCAAAAGAATCCAATCAGTACTAACACGTTACTGGTGGGATGACTCAGAGGAGATTAAGAAAATGTGTTGGGTCAGCTGGGATAGAATGACTAAGCCAAAAGCAGCAGGAGGGCTAGGACTGAGAGACATTCAATTATTCAATCAGGCTCTCCTTGCAAAGCAAGCATGGAGAATGTTGACAAAACCAGATTGCCTCTTAGCGAGGATTTTGCTTGGCAAATATTGTCATAAACAAAGTTTTCTAAACACAGAAGCTCCTACAGCATGCTCTCATGGATGGAGAAGCATTCTACACGGACGTGATTTACTTAGACAGTACATTGGAAAGGCGATAGGAAATGGTCAAACAACCAGAGTGTGGCAAGACTCCTGGATTTCGTTATCAGAACACATAAGACCCTTCGGACCTATACCGGAATCTGAGCTAGACCTAACAGTCGCTGATCTATTAACAGACAATATGCAGTGGAACACAAGCAAAGTAAAGAAAATACTACCATATCTTGCGGAGCAAGTCCTGTGTCTGCAACCGAGCCAAACTAAAGCGGAGGACATATTTATCTGGCAACCGACCTCCTCAGGGGTGTACTCAACAAAGTCAGGCTACTCAGTAGCCTCAATGAGCAGAAGCTTTCAACTTCCTTCGAACCCAGACGAATTTGCTTGGGTAAGAGATGTATGGTCCAGTGCGTGCTCTCCAAAAATGAAAGTTTTCACCTGGTCTATCATTCAACGAGCACTGCCGCTTGGGGAAAACCTACAAAGTAGAGGTATACAAGAACAAGCTAGATGTGTTAGATGTCATGAAAAAGAAACAGCAAAACATATCTTCTTTGAGTGTGCTTTTGCTAAAGAAGTCTGGGAAAATATACCTTTACACAATGTAGTTCACATAGCTACAGAGATGGATTTTGAAGACATAGTAGTTGCTTTCAGGAAGAGTATCTGCGCGCCTCCCTCAGGAATCACAGGCTCTATTCTCCCATGGGTCTATTGGAGTATCTGGACGGCCAGAAACACGCTGATCTTCGAGAAGAACCGCATCCCTCTTACGGAAATCTGCACAAAAGCTATCCGATTAGCAAGGGAGTGGAGCTTCGCACAAGGGGCTAAGGACACATCAAAGAGGATTTCTTTGATAAGCAATAAAAATTATACTCACCAACAGGTAGATCTCCAGATACCTCTCTGCCGGTCTGATGCAGCTTGGGATAAGGAATCGAAAAAGGCGGGACTAGCCTGGAACATATCGGATCCACATTCCGACATCACAAAGCAAGGATCTGCTGTTCAAGAGCATGTAAGCACACCGATCATCGCCGAAGCTCTGGCCCTCCGACTTGGGCTTATCTCTGCAGTAAATCTTGGTCTCCCAAAGATTAAGATGTTATCTGACAATCAAACGCTCATCCGAGCTATCAACAACGACATTCAGATCANTGGAACATATCGGATCCACATTCCGACATCACAAAGCAAGGATCTGCTGTTCAAGAGCATGTAAGCACACCGATCATCGCCGAAGCTCTGGCCCTCCGACTTGGGCTTATCTCTGCAGTAAATCTTGGTCTCCCAAAGATTAAGATGTTATCTGACAATCAAACGCTCATCCGAGCTATCAACAACGACATTCAGATCAAAGAGATTTTTGGAATCATCCAAGATATCCAACAAATCTCTTCTGTCTTCGTCGCTATCTCTTTCTCTTTTCTTCCTCGTTCACAGAACACTAAAGCCGATGTTCTGGCTAAACAAGCCTTAAGGGGCCTGCCTTTCTCTGTGGGCTAATTGTATGGGCCTGAGGCCAGAATCTTTATTTTAATTTATGCAATCAACTTGACAAAAAAAAAAAAAAAAAAGAAATGAACTATATATCATATGACACAGAAATCGCTGAATTTTGTTTCACGCTCAAGTTGCAATGATGAAATTTTGTGGAGAAGTGGTTCTAAACAAGGAATATGGATGTGAAATTGAGGAGATTTCTAGTCTTGGAAGAGTAAAAAGCTGCATTGACCCGTCCCAGTAAGTGATATCTCAAACTTATCTGATCTTTACAGTCGAGAGAACTTTACTTATTAACTTGTATGCTTCAGTGGCAGGAGTTACCGTTGTACATTACATTTTATGAAAGTCTCTTACCAGCAGTGCAAACAAAATGTCTGTTTTTATGGACGCACTATGTATTGGTTACCCATATCTGCAAATTTCCTCAAGTTTAAAAACAAACAAAACAAAGCTTTAAACATATGTATGTGACCAAGTAAAAACTTGCTTGTGGTGTTTCAATGAGTAGAGTCGTGGAGATTGAGAAATGCCCTAGCAGTGGATGATGCAGAGAAAGTGAGAGCTGTGCCAACATTCAAGATTTACAAACTTGGGATTCAGGTGAAGGAGATTGTGTGCCCAACCAAAAAAGCACTGAAGAGTTCAGTGAGGCACTATAGCCTTTATCAAACTCTCAAACAAGCTCTATTCATTATAAAAATAAGAGGAAAGCTTGCCAATAATCTCTGAGAGTTAGGTTTAGAGAATCACTTTTGATTTGATTCATTCATTGCTCGGTTTAGGATCTGAAAGACACATCAGCCATATGTACATAGAGAAAATTTTTGGCTACTTAGGTGGTGAAGCCATAGAAAATAAACAAAGAGACAGCAAATTCATTCATGTTGTCAAAACAAAGAAAACAGAATTTAACATGCACTCTCCAGAAACAGAGCAGTGTTTAGTTTCACACAATCACAAGATAAAAAACTTGTTAACGGTGAATACATAAACTAAACTGTATTCCGACCGTATTAACTTATTACTTGGATCCCAAGAGAAAAAAAAAAGTATTCTTAAAAAAAGAGAGATGGAGAAGAGTGACTCCCACGTTTTGTTTTCACTCATTGACTCAACTCACTTAACCGGTGTTTTGCAATCCAGCGGCAATACCCTTCATGGTCAAGATGAGAGTATCCTCAAGTCCAGGCGCATACTCACTCGTTGGGTTAAGCTTGACTAGCTCTTGTGCTGATTTGCTCGACTGCATGATCTCTTTAGAAATGTGTGGTCGCAGAGTCACATTGTAGTTTTGATCACGGATTCTCTTCAACGTGTAGGCTTGACAGACATTGAGAGTTGTAATGTAAGAGTCACGCAACCTAAGCCTCTGTTTCAAGTAAGGGTCTCCTTCAAGAAGGTCTTTGTGTCCAGCAGTCTGCAAAAGAATATGATTTTAATGGGCTACTGCAAGTAAAAAAAAGAAACAGAGTACTCTGTTTTTGTTCTGTTTATATGTACCTGGAGGATGAGGTTCTTGGTTTCTTCAAAGTTGGTTCTGAGTTTCTCTCCAAAGGCCCATAGATCCTTTGAGACAAGGAGTTTATCATACAATGCAGCGATCCCAGGGTCTCCCTTAGCGAACACCATCTCAATAAGATCAATGGTGACTCTGAAAAACGGCCAGTGTTGGTACATATCTTGAAGCATGTGGAGGTTCCTCACATCCTTCTTGATTGCGTACTTGAACGCTGCTCCAAATCCTAGCCATACAGGAAGATGGAACCTTGTTTGCGTCCATGCAAAGATCCATGGGATTGCACGGAGAGATTCAATCCCACCGCTCGGTTTTCGCTTTGACGGCCTGCTTCCTATGTTCATACGTCCATACTCAAGCTCAGGTGTAGCCTACACATCAAAACCAATGGTTTAAGGTTACTTTAAACTATAAATCTTGGGACAAATGTGAATGAATGAGTACTTACAAGGCGGAAGTACTCGACAAATCGAGGTTCTTGGAACACCACAGATCGATACTCCTCAGTAGCAACAACAGCCATTGCATCTAGCAAAGCGCGCCACTCGGGTTTAGGTGAAACAGGAGGGTTCATACCATGCTCAAGAGTAGCAGCTGTGAAACGCTGAAGTGTTCTAAAACACAAATGCTCCTCTCCAAATGATTGTTCAATGACTTCACCTTGAACCGTCACTCTCAGCGAGCCATTAACTGTGTCCGGTGGCTGAGACAATATAGCAAGATGGGTGGGACCACCTCCTCTTCCTACTGTGCCACCACGGCCATGGAACATAGTCAGCTTCACTCCATACTTCTTAGCAACCTTCACAAGCTCTTCTTGAGCTTTGTAAAGCTCCCAAGCAGCTGAGAGACGCCCAGCGTCTTTCCCGGAGTCAGAGTAACCAATCATAACCTCTTGTTTACCGTTGATACGGTTCTTGTACCAGTCTATAGAGAAGAGTCTTGAAACAGCTGCAGGAGCTGATTCAAGATCAGCTAGCTTCTCAAAGAGTGGAACAACTCTAAGTGGCGTTTTCACGTGGCACTCGCGCTGTAAAAGCTCAACAGCAAGGACGTCACTAGGTGAAGTCGCCATGGAGATAATGTAAGCTCCAAAGCAATCTGAAGGCAGCTCGGATATGACTTTGAATGTGTCCAAGACATCAGCAATCTCTTCGGTTTTGGGAAGATCAGGTCCGAAGAGTGGACGCTTGCCGCTTAGTTCAGCAAGAAGCCATTCTTGACGACGCTCTTCGGGCCAGTCTCTGTAAGAGGAACCGTCCAAGTGCTTGGTGATAGCATCCAAGACATCTGTGTGGCGTTCAGACTCTTGCCTGATGTCAAGCCTCACAAGGGAGAGTCCAAAGGTGGAGACTTGCCTCAAGAAATCAAGAAGGGTTCCATCAGCTATTGGGCGATCACCACATGAACATAGTGATCGGTAACAGAGCTCAAGAGGCTCCAAGAACTGCGTAAAATAGAACAAAGAACAGTAAACTCAGCTGTTAGAATCAGACAAACAACTTAGTAAATAAATAATATGCAGGCAGAGTATAGAAGTTTCTTACCTCTTCCACATTGGTGAAAGTAGCTTCTTCAGGGATGTCAGAGATACCGTTACTCAGCAATTGACGAGAACGCTCACGTGTGTGATACAGTTTATCCCTCACATCACCAAGAATCACACGGTATGGCTCAGTTGGTGGAATTGTCTTCCAGAACTCTGCATTTAGTTAAAGAAACAAAATATACTTATGTGTTTCCTTATGATATTGCAAGTAAAAAAAATCACCAAAGAATGGTTTTCTGGTTCTAACCTATGTAATGTTTGGCAGCATCTTTCCTTGAGTTCCTGTGGATTTCATCAGCCTTGGCTCTGAACTCATCAGTGCAACGCCACATAGACAACTGCCAAGAAGAAAATAACAAATGAATCAAGGAGGATCTTAACAGGAGAAGGAGGGTGCTTCAAAAGAAGATAAAGAACCTCAAACATCAGATTCTCAATCTGGTTATAGTAGAGATTAGCAGCCATCATTCTAGCCAACAAGCACACATCTCTCGTCACCTCAGGTGTGACCCTCGGATTACCTGCAAAATTCAGTTAACTACATTAGACGGTGAACAAAAGGAAAATCAAGAGAGAGAGAGAGACTCATTATCCAGTACCATCACGATCACCGCCCATCCATGAAGAGAACTGAATCAAAGGTGCATTATAAGGAACACGTTCATCAATCCCAATGTTTTTGAGAGCAGTGTCCACACGACGAAGAAACTTAGGGACACCGTTCCAGATTGTCTCATGGAAGTAACTCATCCCAGCTCTCATCTCATCTTGAGGCGTTGGAGGTGTTCTCCTAATCTCATCTGTGCGGAATGCAGCTTGAATCTCTCTTTGAAGAGACTCATCAAGCTCCTGCTTGTCATCAGGAGTAATATCCTTAGCATACAGCTGAGCAAGACAGTCTCTTATCCTGTAAAGAAAAATCTTTTAACGTCATTACACAACCTCACTAATCTATCAATATAAAGTCAAAAAGTTACTAACCTGCCATGCTTCTGAAGCAAAGATCTACGCACAGACTGAGTAGGATGAGCAGTCAAAACCAAATCCACAGTCTGGTTCTTCAAAGCATCAAAGATCTCTTCAGGAGATTTACCAAGATCACTAACAAGCCTCTTGAAAGTCTCTTCAATATCAGACTCAGTAGCTGCAGAGCTCTCATCAACGAAATCACCTTTCTTCAACTTCTTGATCCTGCGGCGGTAAGCAATCTGGACCTCCTCAGCCAAGTTAGCCAAGTTAAGCATGTGGGAGAAAGCTTTAGAGATAACAATGGAGTCACCAGCGTCCAAACTCGTTAACACACTCCCTAGCTCCTCTAGCTTCTCAGGGTCACGTTTGCCTTCGTACTCAGCTGAAAGCTCATATAGCTCTTGAACCTGTACAGTAAGATCAATGTTCTAAAAATCTATCTAGGCGGGGTTTAAAAGAAACAATTTTTCTAAATGATTTTTAAGAAAATTTGGACTATAATCACCTAAACAATAATTCTGTATATAAAGCTCATATAGACGATGTCTATGAGGCAAATCGGGTTTAAACGAAAACAATTTTTCTAAATGGATTTTTAAATAGTCTAATTGTTCAAAAAACCGGTCTATAACCCGGCTAAACAATAATTCTCTATATAGTTCATAAGGACGCCGCTTAGGCAAATCGAGTTTAAACGAAAACAATTTTTTTAAATAATTTTTTTAATGATCTAGGTGTTCAAAATATCGTCAATAACCCACCTAAACAATAATTCTCTATAAAGTGCCTAACCCGTGGCATAACTGTTTCTTGAACCTATACATTAAGGTCATGTTACAAGAAGCCTATACATAGCTAATACGTCAAGAATGTACTAAAGGTTCAAACTTTATGCGATTTAAGCAAATGGGTATTGATTGATTAGAATCGTTAAAACGTGTGATACCGTTTCACGGAGATCTTCTCCGTGAAGATCCTGGAGGATGTCAAGGAAGCGATCGAGGAGAAGAGCATCGTACTCGATAAGCTTATCGTCTTCGCTCACTTTAGCAGGAGCCAGTTGGCGAAGCTGCGCATCAATGGATGCCATCTTCTCTATGTTACGACCCGCCATTATCGCCGATCAGTGGGAATCAGATTCAGAGAGATGTGATAGAGAAATGAGAAAAGGAGACTCAAACTATTTATAGAGGAAGTGCTATAGACAGAGTGTTGCCCGAGATGCGCGCTTTTAAGTTAGGTTTATTTTTTCTATATTATTACTTTCTTTTTATTCTCTTATTCTTGTGAGTTTTTTTTTGTTTGTCAACATTCTTGTGAGTTTCTATCTGTGAATTAATTTGTTATCTTATCGCAGATGCTATGTAGTGCAAACATTATTTGATATTTCAATCCATCTTGATAGGAAAAGGAATAATTCTGACGAATATTCTTCATTTTTTTCAAATATTAGATTACATAGCATAAGAAAATATTTTTTTCCAAAACAAGTAGGAACATAAGGAAATATAATATTTTCGTTAATTCCCTTCCATTTAATTTAAAAGACTGAAGTTCGTCTTTTAATGTCGGTAATTCGCATAACTGTATGGATCGTTAGAAGTATATTCTATGTAGAAGCTAATTGTGAGAGTACTTTGCTGATAAGTTTTAGTTAATTATTATGTCAGTTTTGTGAAAAAGTCACTTTGACATTACACAGATTAAAAATAAACAGAAATTATTTATATTTGTATTAATAAAACCTATTTAACCAATACTATTTGATATAATTTTTTTTATAATTTAAACAAAATTTATTTTCTTATAACCAATGTATTTTATAATTAATATTAAATTAAATTAAGTATAAAATTATTTTGAATATTTAAAATGAAGAGTATGTAATAAAAAATGAAAATAACAATTTTGTGTAAGAGAACGAGTAGTTAAATAACAATTATGTTTGAATTTTGATTTTACTAATCATAGACCTAGTGGATTTTGATTTCTCAAATCTTTTTTCTGACAATTTTTTTTATTAGTTGTTAAAATATTAGTTATGAAATTACATTAACATATTTTTTAATTCTGATTTATTATAATATCAATTATTAAAAAAAATTATATAGATTCCATGACCAATAGATCTACTGTACATGTCTTATCTAGATTCATGTCTTATTTGGATTCATGTTTTACTACCCTAGATGTTGTATGAAGATCTACTTTTGACTAATTTTACTTGTATCCTTTTGAAGATTTCATATAAACTTTTACTCCATTGATCTACATAATATTTAATAAATTGTCTTTTCCGCGATTGAAAACTGGGACTGGTTTAACTTTTAGGTTTTTGTTTTTGTGGGTAATTCTTAGCTTTGGTAAAACAGAAATTAATTGTTTTTAGCTTAAATATGTATAAACAGTATCGTGTGAGCTCGTGCATGCATTTTGTCTATACACGAAGATGCACAAATCTCTGACTCTTAACTTCCAGACAATCCAAGTTGACTTTATAATAAATTTAAATATCTCTTGATCTCTTTTCTGTTACTTTTAGAAGTTAATAGGTACAGACTAATTATTCTTCCTCAATAAAATGGCATGTTTATGACATTAACAACTAATACATGAAGGTCATGTACCCTCTCATGGCTGATCAATGGAATATTCGAGAGTTCGAATCATTGAAGACGTCATTATAATATGCTCTCAAGTCAGCCAAGTTTGTGATTTGTTATCGCGACGTGGGTTCTTGTCTATCGGTTAGAACAATTAATTCAGTTTCTTCCACTTAATCATATCCCATACGTTTCAAATTATAAGAATAATACAAGTCGTTTCAAATTATAAGAATAACTAAATTTTGATCCGCGCTTGAAAAGCGCGGAAATTTTTTATGATTAAAAATTTATATAATTGGGTTTTGTCTTAATTTAAAGAATATTTTGGTATAAAATTAGTTTACCAAAATTTATGGTGATAGTTGTTTTTCATTAGTTTTTACTTTTAGTTTTTATTTTTAGATTTTGTTTTAAATTTTGGTTTTTGGTTTTTAGTTTTTAATTTTCTATTTTTGATTTTAAGCTTTTGGTTTGGGTTTTTAATTTTTAGACCCGCTGAGTTAGTTTGAACTGATATTACCAACAAACAAATCTCAATTAATCGAACATGTAATTTAAAACTGAATAGATGACAAAATAATTTTCTAAAATGTTTGAAATAGTTTATTTTGTAAAAAAAAAAAATATAACCTGTGTTTTCAGCTTTTGGTTTTGGATTTTAGCTTTTAGATTTGGTTTTTGGTTTTGCTTTACATTTTTTAAAAAAATCTGTAAATTATTTAAGAAAAATAAAATAATAAATTATTTAAAAGTTACCATTAAAATTTATCAAGATAGAGTGATTGTTATTTAAAATAAAAATATTAACAAGTTTTAAAGTACATGATTTAAATAAGTGATCAATAATAGATAATTTTGTTTTTTTTTTAATATTAAATATTTTTGGCTAAAAATTATTAACATGTTTTAAAGTACATGATTTAAATAAGTGATTAATAATAGATAATTTTGTTTTGTTGAAAATATTAAATATTTTTGGGTCTGAAAATAGTAATTGATTTTTGATCAATTAAGGTGGAAAATTTATTTAATGTTTTTTGGAATTTTTGTTTAATATTAAGCCCAAAAACCAAACAATTAAATGTCATAAAAACAAAAGTAAGTTCAAAACTCTATTCCATAAATAACCGCCGATTTAATTTAAGTAATGCGGTTCAATCAACTATTTAACTTGTATTATTTGTAACATTTTAGAAATGGTCCAAATTTAAATGACAATTTGTATCAGTAGATAAAAAGAATGACTCTATTTTAATAGAATAGATACAAGCCGTTTCAAACTATCGAAAAATAAAGTTTTATTCCATATGAACCAAAATAAGTTCAACAAAACAGAATTTATTAAAATATACACATACAAATTGTAGAAAAGAAATAACAGAGTTTGTCCTGTAAAATTTTATGGAACAGACAAAATGTTTAAGGTTATATACAATTTTTACTAAGAATACAAAGGTTTATAAATTTTAAAACAGTACTTGAAAATTGGCTCTTGGGTAGACTGATTCGTTCGAACATTTATCATTGACCTTTTTGTATATTTAACGGGTATAATGATGAATAATGGTGTCTTCTTCATTTAAAATTTAGCAATAATGCCGAATTAATTATGCTGGAATCTCTATAGCTTGTTGATCAGTTTATATACTAATTGAAAAACAAGGTTCAATTATTGGATAATATATTGGATGATAGCTACATTAATTAATAAAGTTGTGCATTAGTGGTTTCGAGTGGGGTCAGGGTCGGTGATAATTCGGTTGACGTATATAAGATGATAGTTAACATTATTTATCAAAACCATTCAGGGAGGACAAGCAAATAGTGTTCGATTTGTACTCTCTATCTTAACATTTGATAAAAAAATATTGTAAGTGGAATGATTCATGAATGCAAACTGGTGAGGCATGGTATATACACTATCAAATAAATTAGCTTTTCATGTTGCGATGTGATTTGATTTTAGATCATATCATTTAATTTATAACTCTACTTTGTCAGATTTTCACTTATTTCTATTTTGTTTTTTCCTTCCACGTATTCATTATGCAAATTTAAATATGGATGATAAGACGTCAACAAGTTAACACAAATTACTAAATTGTATGTATTAGTTATCTCTGTTTTGTCTTTATTTATCAATTTTGTTTTATGTTAAATAAAAATTACTTTATTATTTTAGTCTATGTAGGTGTACCATTCTATGTTGTATGTGAATTCCATTGAAGGTCAGTTTGTTGTTTCGGAAAGATTTTAGAATCGTAGTCTATTAGAAACGTGTAGAAACACATTGAAAAAAACATTCTTATGACTTAGTTTTCTCTCTTAGATAAACAATAGAAAACAATTGAATACAAAAGTTGACCAATAGTGTGTATATATATGTATATAGTTTTCATAGAGAGATTTATAAAATGTTTCCATTTCTAATTTCTCTTCAAATTGCGTTGCCATGTTTCAAACGTTTTGTTTATGTGTATCCCATTTCCAATTCAGTGCAACCAAGATACCACTCATCATAATTTTTACATAATTTTCCCAAACTAAAATAAACAATTCTGACAAAAAATTCTCAGATTAAGATAAGTCTGTTACAATGTCATAATATAAATGGGAAGAAACTACAAGGCTACTATATGTAATTATGGACCAAAGGAGTAACAAAGCCCAATTTTTCCCACAGCAATGTAAGAAGTAAAGAAAGTGTTTGGACCGTTATGGCGTTTTAAGTTCTGCGTTTGTAGAGAATTTGGTTGATATCCAGAGAACAAACCCAAACAAAAAGTACCACCAACCAGACGAGAGTTTGAGATGCTTGGTTTCACATGGAAGTGGGACAAGAGAAGAGATAGAGATCGATAAAAAAATAAACAGGGGAAAATTCATTGAGCAACTAAAGACACTGCTAAGAGTTATCACCAGTACACCTACGAATGTCTTTCCATAGTAAGTTACCAGCTCTGGGATTATGAGTCACAGAAAGAGAAGTTTTTCTCTGATTCCTGCCACCAAAATTTAAGAGATTCAAAACGCATGTTCTAAAACTACTGAATGTGGACTTGTCTCACCTCTCTGCTCAACAATTCCTCAGACAACCAATTCAGATTCAACTTTCTCTGCCGCAACATGATTTGGGAAAAGTGTTTGGTAATCCAAGCTCCTCGCGGTTTCAAAAAAAAAAGAGCCACAGCTTCCTCTGGTGTCCCCACCAAGACACCATGTCCTAGGTTAAGTATATGTATGACCTTTCTTTCGGTCCAGCACTCTTCACCACTCTAAACACAAAAACAAGACAATCTGGATAATAGTAGGACCCACTATCTACTTCCTTTCTCTTTGAGTGAACCATCCGGTACAGTTCGCTGGTTCGGTATAGAGCATTTACCTATAGAATTTTTTTTCTAATTTACCTTTCATAAACCGAATTGGTTTACCCACCGGTTAAATCAGGTATCTATTAGACTATTACCATCACAACCAACAAAATGTTTTGGACAGAGCTTCTTCCACTTTGGAAAAATTTAAATTAACCGGTTATCAATCATAAAACCCTGATAAACCTGACAGGTTCTATTTGCATAGAAGTCAGAACATGATGAGGGAGGACAGTTTACACAGCAAATCTGACCAGTGACCAGAGACATCGTCTGAAGATAACAGAAAGAAACATACAGAAACTTATTTTTGTACTTATTATATGATGGCTCTTTCTCCACTGTCATTCAAGAGCGAGGTCTATGTCTCAGCTCATACATCAAGCCACCAAAGGTAGTCTAGTTAGATACTCCAGCCGTGGAGACATCCTCAGTGTCTTCTTCTTACAAACAGTTTCAACCTCGTCATACAAAATGTTGTAGTTGAAGCTACTAATGTTCCTGAAGTAACACTGGTCACTTCCAACATAGTCATAAACTTGTTGTGTTCCCCCATATCCATTAACCACCATGTTATTCTTCACCACCATAACTCCCTGCCCTTCTTGCTTATTCTCCAGCTTGCTCTTGAATGTTCTCATCATCCCATCCTCACTCTCTGATCTCTCCTCATTAAACCCCATCGTCACATTAGCAACCTCTAACGATGTATTGTTCTCTTTCTCCAAAGAGTCAGAATAAAGGTAAAAAGGAAACCTCCTGATCGATTTAGCTCCATAGACTTTTCTTGAACCTCTCTTGGCGTGAACACGGTCATCCCCTTGGATCAACTGATCAATAATCTGTAAGCTCCCATCTTTACCCAAAACCATCTTATTCACATACCTTAACTCTTGATGAAAACTGGTCACAACATCTCCATGAGAAGACTTCACCAAACCACTCAAACTAACCAACCTCTTCGCCTCTGTCTTAAAGTTCCCATTCAAGCCCTTGAAGTCAGAGACATAACTAACCTCCAAAGAGCTTCTCCTCACCTCCATAACCTTCCCTTCAACTACCTCCTTCTCATGATCCAACCAAAGATGCAAATTCGCATCAACATACCAAACATTCAACGCATTAGTCACACTAAACCCAACCTCATGCCCCTCCCCATCCAACAAACTCCCCAAAAAAGGCGTCACCTCAATATCATAACTCGGCAAATCAAAAGAGCCAATAGCTGTAACCGGTCTCCACAGCAAAGGATTGATCCCACCGGTGAAAACAACAGGAAAAGGCCAAACCGCACCAGCAACTCTACCGTCAATACTAACCACAACTTCTCTAAAAGGTCCATTACCACCAGCAGTACTAAGATTGTTAGCTGTAATAAAATCATTAGGAAGATTCCCATACCAAAACTCATCATTCTCATGAAAAGACACATAAACTTCAAGAACAGCTCTATACACATTCCTAGGAATCTTGAACTCCTTATACTTAGAATCACCCAAACTCGAGATCTCAAACCATAACCCGTCGTTTAAAGGAAGGTTTCTTGAAATCGGCACGATCATATCAGCTTGAGGAGAGTTGTGATAATGATCATAACCAGATGATGTTTTATCATCTCGTGGATAGTAATGGAAGATGATATCGACATGGTAAACACCTGTGTAGGTCTTATCCACGATGTTACCGAGGTAGACAGCGAGAGTTTGAGTTTTGTTTTTGACGAGTAGAGAGTGGTATCTTGTCACGTCTTTTTCGACGGACCAAACGATGCCGTTTCGTGTAGGCTCGGCTGTGCAGCTACGGAGAAGCTCTACACCGTCGAGCCAGACTCCGAAGATTCGGTCGAATTGTCTTCCTTGGGAGGTGGATCTGAAGTCGAGGATGATTTTTGAGAATTCGCGAGAGGGGCAGTGAGAGGGGAGAGTGTAGTTGGCGAGGACGGGGGGTTTAGTGTAGGTGTAGGCGAAGTCGTGGTGGAGGATATGATGTGAGAACGGTGGTGGTTGTTGAGTTGGAGGAGAGTTGGGAACGGGTGGCTTTTTGACTTCGAAGTAGCGGGTGGGTGACGTGGCGTTGTCGGTTGGGGAAGAGGAGGAGAAGATGGGAGAGAAGTGAGGTGGTTTGAAATGGGATCTGGTTATGTCGTGGTGATCGGCGGCGAGGGTGGAGAGAGAGTGGAGGGAGAAGAAGAGGCTGAAGATGGAGATGAGTGGAGGAAACGAGGAAGACGACATGATCGTAGGTGGAGCTGTTTGGTCTCTGGTCTGGTAATCCAACTTGATATGTCAAAGAAGCAACCCAATGATTAGAAAAAAGGTTAAGAATTTAAGATGATTCCAAGAGAAGAACAATCTCTCTTAACTTAATCATCTTGCTTATTTCGATATGACTTGTTTTGTTGGGAACTTCAAAGACTAACCACTGACTAGAATAATGTACACTCTAGATTGCATCTAGGGAAAAAAGAGTGCACTGAATACTACTACTTTTTAAAATACTCAAATTTGATATTCAATACATCTATCAACTATTCAATCAATTTTTAATACCTTTTAAACTCTCTTTTCACTCCAAATTTTTCTTTTTAAATATAGTAATTTATTTTTAATGCATTCACATAGGAGTATTAACTACTAGTACTACGTTTAGATTGGTAGCACGTTACCTTCTAGGAAATCAATCACAAAACGTAGCACATAACCAAGAATGTTTGATCTTTGAAGCAAAGCAATAGACGTTATCTAGTTGCAATCATATGATCAATATAAAAATATCAAAAGAATAAAAAAACCCTCACTTTGGCTAAATAATGTATCTTGTTGCTTTTATAATCAGTTATAAATTTGGCTGCACAAAAGGGTTGTGAAAGGAAAAAAAATGAAGATGGTAAGGCTAATAGATATTTATTGTAGTGATTAGTTGAGGATAGAAACTTTTATGAGAAGCAGTTAAAGGCAATGGAGGAAAGAGAAGATGAGAGGTAAGAATGCAAAAGTGAAGCCCGAAGAATGGAAGACAGTAGGAGGAAGTGGAAGATGGATGGAGAAGATAAAGATTAAAGATCTACCTGGAAGGTGAGATTGGTCAAAGGGTAAGCTCTGTAATGCTCATGATTGGATCTGATTCAACGGGAAAACAATCTCAAGTGATGCCTTTTTTGTCATATCAAATTCCAAACGAGTGTTTAATGAAACACATACTGATACTTTGATCACAAAAAAAAGCATTCGTGTCTAAACAAGTTGTAAATATTACGCACAAGTCTAATAAAAGACTAGTTCTTACATAGTGACTTCAAGAGATAAAGTACTCCTCTGGGGTGTAAAACTTCAATCCATTTGCCTACAATAAAAAAAAAAGTAACTTACTATCAAGAAAGTCGCCTAAATTATCTTGAGTGAGATGCCTGATGTTTTGTAACAAATACCTCTGCAAATTTTATATCTGCGTCACTGTGATCGCCTTTACTTCCTGTTGCATCCCCAACATAGAAAGATCTTATAGCACATAAGTTAGTATACACTAAACGATTGACAACGAGTGT
Organism: Eruca vesicaria subsp. sativa; assembly: GCA_932364175.1. NCBI lineage: Eukaryota > Viridiplantae > Streptophyta > Magnoliopsida > Brassicales > Brassicaceae > Eruca > Eruca vesicaria. The sequence continues at coordinate 99,848 of CAKOAT010244043.1, read as the reverse complement.
AATCTTCAAGATTTTTAAGAATAAGCTTAGAGATAACTAACTTATCCATATCAATTTCATTTCCAGAATTAAAATGCTTCTTCATGAATTGCCACATTCCAGTTTTGGGTTTGCGGTAAAGGTCTTCTTTACCACCAGAACTTGCGACTCCACAGGCTATAAACACTTGTTTCCAGAATGAAACCATTATTAAACTTTAGCAACATGTCAGGGAGTTCACAAGTCCATTTGTTAGCTAATAAGAACTTACTTGCAAGACAGAACAAATCATAAACCCACATGCGTTAGCTTGTTTGCATCATAATTTCTTTTAATTACTCAAACACTAACTAAGATTTCTTAAAACAGTTTTCTTTAGTAGATAAAACAACGTTGTTAACTATGAGAAACTAAACTGCACTTCACCTGAATGGGGACCTCCACGCGCTTGATAAAACCGTCGAGACGTCCAATTTTCGAGTCAACAGCAGCTTGTCTTTTATTCTTCCACCGATCTTAGACTCATTCGTGAAAATAGCCTGATGAACATTTAAAATTAGCATTTCTAAACAAATTAACTGAGACAACTGAGTTACATGGCTTAGATGGAGTTCAAAATGAAAATAAATTACCAGCTTATAGCCTTGACTATGTAGACTTTGTAGTTTTTCAGGAATAGAAGGATACATAAGGGACCATGCATCTGCACCTACACTGAGAAAAGGGAAAACGAAAAAAAATATCATTCATTAAGACGTTCATGAATAACACAATTATACTCAGAAAACATATGCACTATAACACGAAAACAAATGAGCTGCCCAAATTTACTTGAATGCACTGTGAGAAGAACAAAAGCATTGTGTGATTGCCCTTTCTGGAAAGACGTAATCAGTGACGTTGAAAAACTACAGATCCAACAATCATAAATAGCCACTGGAAGAGTTTGGAAACAGAGAAGAACAACAAAATTATGAGAGACCACTTCGCTTCTTACATTTTTACAGATGTTTTTGCTAGGCATCCATCAAAATCAAATGCTAGTACATCACCTTATATTCGAAAGGAAACATAATATCTGAAGATGATTTCTGACCCGCTCAAGGAATATTACAGTCTCAAACACTTTCCACTTTGGTAATAGACTGGCATCCTGAAAAACAAGGATATTAGCAGCCAGAGACATAATGATTGGAAAACGAATACATATGCCAAACGCTGTAAACTTCCAAAGAATCAGATAAAGCTACGCAGTAATACACAACGTTAACCTAATTGACACTAAGAGTCTACGAGTGCCTAAAAAGGAGTGTCTACCCTGTACTTGTCCTTCACATCAGATGCTGAAAGAGAGATTTCTGCCTCAGCTACGACCAGAGAAGTTGACTGACTGATGTTCATCTGCATAACACAGTATTTAAAATCAATTAGGAGAATCTCAACATAAGGAAGAAACTGCCAAACAACCATTAGCATGAGTACAAATACATCTCATTGCTTGAACAGCTTGGGTTTTCTAGTAGTGGGTTGGCTCGTGTTGGTTTGCAGTTCATCTTCTTCCACCATCTCCCCAACCTTCATAAAAACAAGAAATTACAGGACAATGAAATTTCTTTACAAAATTATATTAAAAGCTATCTAACAACCTGAGAATGTTTTCTCTTGTTTGTCTCCTCCGTTAGCTTGTTCTCGAATCGTAGGACCAATTCCTTCAATGCATCCTGATCACCACTCTGTTTTATTGTAACAAATGAATCAAATACATAAGATGTGTGAGCAAAGCATACTTATACTTAAAATCACATCCATATTCGAAAATCTCATTCATTTTATGATAATACAGACTAACCTGCAGGGATGAAAATCCACCAATGTCCTCAACAGAATCAATTGGAACAGATTCAACAGGGAAACAACCCAAGTGATTCCATTTCGTCATATTAAATCCCCGGGAGTCTCTGACAACCAGTCCCAATCTCAGTTCCTTTGCAGAAATTGACTTAGAACACTTCTTACATGATGATCTGCTAGATTTCGCGGACTCAGCAATAACTTTTGAAGAAGAAGAAGAACCACTTTTCGTCTCCTTAATCTTCTCCCCACTTATATCACCATCTGACGCAGAATGTTCAATCTCTCCCACCTTCTCATCATCGACCTGTTTCAGTCCAACAGATACAATCAATTAATAAAAAATAGTAAGAATCTAGATGAGCAAAACGAGAGTGAGATCGTACTTCATAAGCAGGCTTCCACTAATTTCGCCAACGCATCTTGATCTTCTTTCTGCAAACCACAAACAACATGCAATTAACACAAACAAGTGGAGTCCAATTGTTAAGCTCTAAATGACGCGAGACTCTAAACCTCTAAAGCGGATAAGCATTTAATATCGTCTACGGAAGCAATCGATTCCGAATCGGTGGGGAAACAATCAAAATGGTGCCAGCTGGTCATGTCGAATCCGCCGGGTCCTTTGCTAATCAAACATACCCTGAGATTTTTCGAGGCGATCGAATTGGAACATGACTTGCAGGAAGATCGGTTCGAATTCGCATACTCGGCTACGATCGGCATTTTCTCCGGTAGAATCTTGTTCGTCATTGTTATCCAAATGTAAGGGTGGAAGAGATGGTTTGCTAAAACCTGTGGTGGTGATTGAGAAAATGACAAGTTCGAGATATGAGTATTGGCAGAACATAGTGATGCTAACCGGACTGGTTTGGGTAGCTTTCGTGTATCAAAGAACAAACAGATGTTGTGGAAACATTAAGGGAGGTGTATGTAGGCCTGCGCGTTCGGTCCACCATTCGGTTTCGGTTCGGTTTATACGGTTTTTCGGTTTTTCGGATCCTGATGTATAAGAACCATTCGGTTTTTTTTTAAATTCCGGTACGGTATCGGTTCGGAACTAACCGGTTTCGGATCGGTTCGGATGAATTTAATAAGAACCGCCAATATCCGTTTCATCTACGGACTCGGTTCGGTACCTGATTTTGACAACCAAATGTAACCAAAAATAACCAAACAATCCGAAAATAACCAAATTAAACCGAAAAAAACCAAACATCCGAAATTAAAAAAAAAACAAGTTTTAGACACATTACAAAAGAGGATAACTTGTGTCTAAACTTAGCAACATTCAAACCGAAACAAAGTCAAATAGCAAACTAAAAACATAAACTTCCAGCCGAGAGCCATGATCTTCTTGATCTTGTTCAGCAACAACAACATACTTAGTCTTCTTGTGGAATTACCTTGTCTCCATACTCTGAAAACACAAAATATAACCATTACTTAAAACTTAACATTGATATTATAAGAATTGAAGATTGAAGTTTAACATTGAACTTACCTCTTTCAAGTCTATCCACTTCTTCAAGTTCTTCAAGAATCTGCGAATTTGAAAGAACCCTTGACTCCATCTTTAGGTCTTGCTTCATCCACTGCTCTGTGCACATTAAAACCTCAACCATATAATGGGTTAAACAGCTCCTATGTGGATCTAGAAGCCGACCAGATGTACTAAAAGCACTCTCTGAAACAACAGATGAGACTTGTAAAGCTAAAACATCCCTAGCAACCTGAGACAAGATAGGAAACTTAGCTGAGTTCTTTCTCCACCATGAGAGTATATCAAATTCCATTCCCAGCATCACATCAGGGGTTTCCACAGACTCTTTAAGGTATGTTTCCAGCTCATCCTTCTTCTCTCTAACCCCCATCTCGTTTAGCTTCTTCTTGTACCTAACGTTCATCCTTTTGTAACCGACACAATCATCCACAAGCTCAATGTTTTGGTGACCTGTAGACTGAGATGATTGGTCCATTGCATCAACCGCGGCTCCATGTCTTGAACTGTACTCTTGGAACAAACTCCTCAAGACAAGCATCAAACTGTCATACATCTCCTTGTAATCATCAGTCTCTAGCCCATATAACTCTTCGAAACACATCTTTGCAAGCTCCAACTTGTTGATGGGGTCAAAAACAGTGGCTACCACTAACATCATGTTGATATTTTTCACGCCATCCCAATATTTCTCGAATTTCTTAAGCATCTCTGTCGCTTTTGACCTCATTTCAGAATCAGAGCTGCTGGAGAGTTCTACCAAGTTAGTCGCAATGGTTACTATCTCTGCATAGCAAGTATGTGAATTGAGCTTGGTTGAAGCCGAAACCACCACTGTGGAGTTGTAGGAGATGATAAGAAATTGTCATAGCTTGTCAATAGCATTCCAATCCTTTAGCTGAGGAGGTCCTATCCTCTTTGCTCCATTTTCAAACTCACTGAAGTGATCATTGTACAACTTGTCTTCTGCTTCCATCTTATCGAAAGCCACCTTGAAATTTTGAGCTGTTGTCAACATTAGGTATGTTGAATTCCACCTGGTCTTGACATCCAACGGCAGACTTCCCCTTGTAATCCTACCAGAATCAACTTTTAGCCCAAAGGATTTCAGCCGGTTAGTATGTGACCTAACATAGGAGATAGCATTCCTGACAACAGCTACATTGTGATCTATCTCAGCCATTCCATCTCTAACTATCAAGTTAATTATATGGGCACTGCATCTCATGTGTAAAAATTCCCCGTCTAACACAAAAGCATGATCAGAACCTAAACCAAAGCAACTCTGAAACTTCCTCAAAGCTGAAGTATTAGCAGTAGCATTATCAACGGTTATGCAAAACACATTTATTATTCCCCAGTCAGACAAGCACTCTAGAAGAACATTTGCTATAGTCTGACCTTTGTGATCCGTAATGTGTTTGAACCCAATGATCAGCTTCTTCAACCGCCAAGAAGCATCAATATAATGCACTGTGATGACCATATAACTCGCACCTAGATACATTAAACAGTAAGAAGTTAAGAACCCCATGATCAGCTTGCTAGTATATATAAAGAATTTAAAGATGTCTAATGTATAAAGTAATACCTGTAGTTGGTGATACCCAAATATCTGTTGTCAGAGATACACGTTGATTGGTACACAAGAACCATTTCTTCAGTGCAGCTTTCCTTTCCACATACATCTTGATAATGTCTTTAGCCGCAGTTCTTCTTGAATGAGGAATGTAACCAAATTTTGTCTACACACATAGAAAAGATAAGAGATTAGTTATAGGTTAAACTAGTGTTAAACATATAAAAAGAGAAGACATCAGATACTAACCTTGACACAGAAATGTTTCCATGCTACACTTTCAACGAATGATAACGGCAATTGTCCTAACACAACCATCTGATTCGTCGCTTCTCTTAGCTGGTCTGCAGTCAACTTTGCCTTCTTAAGTTTGCCTTCATCGTCGATTTGTGGCTGCTTATCTTCTTGTCCAGCCGACCAAGCAAGATATGTCTTACACTTCTCAAGATGGCTCTTCAAATTTGAAGTCCCTGAGCTTGTGAGACACGAAAATGTGTTCTGACAATAGTTACACACACATTTGTCTCGATCTTCTTTAGTCCTTGTGTAATGATTCCAAACTTCAGACCTTGTAGGGAGAATACGCTTCAATTTCTTCAGTTGAGACGTTGCTCCACTAGCTGGTGATGGTGATTCAATGTTTCCTGCATCATCTTTGTTATTGGTTTCTCGGTCAAAAGATGATGTTGAATCCATCTGCAAAAAAAGAAGAAGCAAAGCAACAAAATCAATTCACATATAAACCGTAAATAAGAAAGAAAGCTAGAAACCAAAATCAATTCACATATAAACCGTAA
>CAKOAT010244043.1:24379-94041 GCA_932364175.1 Eruca vesicaria subsp. sativa | reverse complement strand
TTTTAATTTATGCAATCAACTTGAAAAAAAAAAAAAAAAAAAAAACTGCTTTAAGACAAGAGGGAAGGATCTTAATTTTGATGTTACATAAACAAGTGTCAAGGAATAATTTGTTGATACAATAATGTATGCGACAGAATAGTTTACTGATACAATAGTGTTACATGGGAGTTTGTTCTCTGTGGACAAACCAAGTCGTACAATGTCGAGTTTGATGTCTCATTCGAAGAACACACCAGTGAGTCTTTTGTTAGCTTTATTCTGTCATGGACTTTTGCATTAATAGATCTTGTGCCTCGCTTATGGCGGAGCTGGCAGCATGCAGCACTATTTTCTTAAGCTACATCCAGTGCAGCGAGAAGATAAGTAAGTACACAGAGAGTTTTACATAATCCTGAAGATTAGTAACCAATATATAATGAAAATAGTCAAAGTACCTCTAGTTTATCTTCGTTGGATCTGTGGTCTTTTGGTAGTTTCCGGAACTCCTCTGTTAGCCTAAGGCATTCCTTTAAGCTTTCAGGAGCGACAAAATCAAGTGCTACCTTTATGCATGACTGTAAACAGTAACATTTTCAAATGACTATATGTTGATTTTTTTCTTTTGCTTTCTGTTTGGTGGAAAGAAGAAGTTTTTAACTGGATACTTACCTGTATATTCCTCACTTGGTGAGGACAACCCGCAGGGATGAAAACAGCTTCACCGAGGTGTTGCACAAACGTCCATGGCTCTATATCTGTGCATATGAACAATAACATATAGTTACGGTTAAGCAAAATCGTAGAAGATAAAATCAGATTTTAAGATGCACATGTTTTCAATCTAAACCAGAATCTTACCAAATTCCTCCTTCAGCTGTTTCTTGTGGCTTTCATTTAAGAACATACTCTGATCGTGAATTGGGTGAGAAACCTGAAAATTAAACAGAAGCATAAATTCCAGATCTCTCAAACATTAACCATTTACAAGTTGTAATGTTGTGAGGATACGTACAGATTCCACAGGTTTGTTATAGAAATGACGAAACTCATGCTTGTGTCTTTTCAAATACTCATTAAGTTTTGGAACATCCTCTCTCCGAAAGATGTCCCACACAGCACCACCATGCACATCCGTCTTAGAGCTTTCTTCGGCATTGCCATTAGCTTCTTTTGGAGCAACAGGTTTCTGCTCTTCTAAGGACTCCGCACTTGTACCCACAACAGGTTGTCTATCATCTTTATCCAACGGGGGAGTTGAAGGTGTTGACGTCATTAGTTCATCACCAGTCTCCTTTGGAGAATCCAGTTTCTCCTCTTTAACGGGTTCCACAGGCTGTGGGAGACAGCCATCTGTGTCCCACGGGGCTGTTGAAGGAACTGTTGGCATCATTAGTCCGTTCTCCACTGTGGGATCATCTTCATTTTGGTTCTTTGGAGATAATCTCTCTGTCTTCAAACAGACATCTTTATAATTCTCACCAGCAATTGGTTCGTTTATCAGCGTTACATTCTTCTGAGAAACTAAACCCGCATCCGCATCAGGAACAGTCTCCATAGCAGTAGTGCAAGAATACGAACTGCAGGACCCTTCCATAGGATCAGCTCTTTCAGTTTTGGTACATTCACCTGAAATTTAAGCATTCAGCAATGCATTTAAAAGAATGCCTAAGCACTGGAGCGAGCTTCTTGCAAATACCTTTTGAAGCAAATATTTTATCAACTTCTTGTGGGCTGGACGGTCTCGAACTGCTATTTGATGGCTCTTCTTTAGCTGCTTTAAGACCATCGCATTTCTTTAAAGCTTCCTCATTCTCTACTTCTTCCAGTGACTTGTTTTCACATTCACTGGCTTCTGTCTGTTGACCAGCGTATTGTTTACGCAACAACTCGTCTTCTTCATAGTATTTCTGTGCTTTTTTCATACGTTTGTATTGCCGGGGAGTTATATCCACTTTAGATGTGTGTGTCAGCACATTGACCTAACTCACCAAAGTAGAAGGGAAAGAATGGGTAGCTTAGTTCCAGTTAGATGTCTATGAGGCACACTTTAGATGTGGGTGTCATAGACATAAAAACCAATGAGCTCATGGAAGAGCTGAGAAAGAATTGGTGGACGTACCGCGTCAGAAACATCACAATGTAGCTTTGTCACAGAATCTCCTCTATCAAGTTCTTCATGGAAACCGTAAGCAATGTATGTCTTGGGACCAAGATCTGGCTTCAAGGATTCATCTGGAAGTCTTGTTGCGAGATTCAGGATACCATACTTTGGGTCAGTGTAATCAAAGAAGGGCAACGCAGCAATAAATTCAGCATTATGCCTTGGAAGACGTTTTTCGAATAAAGTTGATGGAGGCCAATCCTTCAATTTTAACAATTCTGGCCAACCATTGGGATGCATGCGGCCTTTCAAGTAACCGTCAAAAAACTGATGAATATTGATTTCAACCTACAAGGGAAAGGATTAAGAATGAGTATACTTCTCGAATATTATAAAAGACAGAGAATGGGGTATACTAACCTCACACCAGTCCAAGCAATCCAACGCTTTCACGCTTTTCGCCTCTTCTGTGCATTTAACCTTTGGATCCATTTCTCTACAAGCCCTCCACATAACCATTGGTTCCCAACTTAGTCCAGATGTCTTCTCGAGGACATTTCTGACTATAACAGGTTCTGCCCTCATCCAATGCGATTGAAAATGAGCAATATCGTCTTCAGACAGATCAACAGCATTTGGTGAGTATAAGAAGTTATCATGAGCGCTATTCCTAAACGCCGCCTGCCTTCTGATGATGGAATCAGAGTTTGCAGTGCATGAGGAACATTCATGAGAAATATCCACATCCTGTGGCTGAAACTGCAGAGTAATTTCCTCTGCATCGGTTATCAGTTTTTCAACCCAATCACATTCGCACAAACGTCTCAACTCCAGTGTTGATGTACCACAGCCACCACGCGATTTTGGAGGGCATGGAATGCTACCGTCAGAATTAAGCTTCCAGTCAGAGAAGTTATCCCCATCTCCCTTCTGATCGTGTGAACTCTCTCTAAGTTCCTTGCAGCAAGAAAGGCATATATCGGATGAGCATTCTGGGTTCAGACAGCTTCTGTGAAAATTGGCAATGGATGTGCTGCAGAGGTCACTGTCGTGCAAGAGAGAAGAGTTGTAAGCAAACAAGGTTACTCAGGAGTAATATGTAAAGAAAATCAACGAAAGACGCGATTCAAACAAACATATAACAAAATGTGTTCTGGGAATAGAGCACTTTTAAGAAGAACTAATGAGGGTAAACTCGACAAACGTAATTGACAGCAATCATGGTCACTGGGATTCCATTCAAGTTAGCTTAGGGTTTTCAGATATAAAGATACACGAACTGTTCCGTTGATTATAAAATTTCAGTTGATTTTAGTTCAGTTTTTTCTGGTCAATTTGGATAGCAAAGGTAAGAACCTAAGTATACAAAAAAATTTGGGTCTGAAAGTTGATGAAATTCCCTTGACTGATACGATCTTATTTATAGGACTTTTATAGTCAAGTCTGTTACAGAATTATAGGAGAATATACTGGTACAAAATCTAACTTATACAGATTTGATACTAACAGAATATCTACATTCTATCACCCTCCCCCAGTCACATTGTCGGGGTTGAAGACAATGAGACTGCTTCTGAATTCGTTGAAGAGAGAGATAGGAAGGCTCTTTGTAAAAATGTCTGCATACTAATGTGAAGAAGGCACATGAAGCACACGAAACTGTCCCATCGCTATCTTTTTTCGAACAAAATGTATATCAATCTCTATATGTTTGATACGTTGATGTTTCACCGGATTTTGAGAAAGATACACGAAGTTTATGTTGTCGCAATAAACCAGAGCTGCCCTAGTTATTGGACAACCAAGATCGAGTAATAGATTGTGTATCCAGCAGAGTTCAGCCACTGTATTAGCCACACCTTTATACTCTGCTTCTGCACTTGATCTTGACACTGTTTGCTGCCGTTTTGCTGACTAAGAGATGAGATTCGAACCTAGGAACACACAGTATCCGGAAGTGGAACGACGAGTGTCTGAAATAAGTTCTCATTCTTCAAGAGATAGCTTCGATTGCAACTCAACGGGTGTCGAGCAGGGTTCGCTTGACTGAGAAAGATGCCGCCGTTTTTGAATTGAGCCTTGACGCCCAAGAAATGATGTAACTTGCCGGAATCAGACATGGGAAATTCAGTTTGGAGATCCTTGATGATCGTTTGGAGGAATGTGCTATCTGAGGCCGTCAAGATGATATCATCGACGTATAAGAGGAGATAAGCCGTGTGTGAACCTCGATTGTATAAGAACAGAGACGTGTCTAAGTTGCTGCATCTGAAACCAATAGTTTTGACATAGTTAGCAAAACGGGAATTCCAAGCTTGTGGAGCCTGTTTCAAGCCATATAAAGCCTTGCGGAGTTTGCAAACATGATTCAGGAACTGTGGATTGACAAATCCCAGCGGTTGATGCATATAAAATGTTTCTTCTAGCACGCCATGAAAAAATGCATTTTTGACGTCAAGCTGATGAATGGGCCTATCTCTTGCGAGACTTACATCAAGAACATCACGCATTGTGGCTGGTTTCCCCACCGGTGCAAACGTGTCTGTGTAATCTATTCCTTCCTCCTGAGATTTAGACGAGCTCTGTGGCATTTAGGCTTTTCATTTTCATCAAGTTTATGCTTATAAAGCCACAAACAACGAATAATATTAGTGGTAGTAGGCCTTGGAACAAGATCCCAAGTTTTAGCCTTATCAAAAGCATCCATTTCTACAGTCATTGCAGGTGTCCAGTTCGGATCCTTTAAAGCATTTAGATGGCTAGTGGACAAGGGTGAAACAGAGGAATGAAGAGAAAACAGTTTCTTAGGCTTCAGGACACCAGTTTGACTGTGAGTTTGCATCATGTGATGAATTGGCTCATCGTGCCTAATCACATTTGAATCACTTTGTGAGGAAGCCGAGGAAGCTAAAGCTGAAATCGGACCAGTGTTTGGTTGAGAAGCTGCTACACCAGGGGCTCCAGTAGTGGAGGAACCTTCTAAAATGGTTTTGAAAATAAGAGAAGGTTCATTGGCGGCTCCTAGGAATTGATAAGTTGCAGGAGAGCCTTTTGGTAACACTGCAAGAAAGATAGATTCATCAAAATAGACATGTCTTGAGATGATGATCTTCTTTGTTTTAAGGTCCAAGCACCGATATCCCTTATGATTTGAAGGGTACCCAATAAAGAGACATGGTGTCTTGGCGCAAGCTTATGGAGATTGGAATGATTCAAATTTGGAAAGCAAAGGTACGCAAATACCTTTATGATCGTAGGTAGAGGCTTTCTGAAATAGAAGAGTAAAAGGAATTTGGCTCTTTATAGCAGCAGACGGAAGAATGTTCAGGATGTATGTGCACACATGTAATGCTTCCACCCAATATGATGGCGCCATGTGAGCTTGAAAGAGTAAGGACCGGATTGCTTTGTTGATCGTTCTAATTAGACGCTCTGCCTTGCCATTTTGCTGGGATGTATGAAGGCATGAGAAGCGCATTGTGATGCCTTTTTCATCGCAGAAGTCTTGGAAAAATCTGTTGTCATATTCGCCTCCATTATCACATTGCACATCCTGAATATGAGCCTGAAACCGGTTTTCTACATAGTTAGAAAAGTGTTTAAACTTAGAGAAAACCTCACTCTTCCGTCTGAGAGGATACACCCATAAGAAGTGTGTATGATCATCAAGAAAAAGAACATAGTATGGGACGTTTGTGTTAGAGGAGACTGGCGAAGTCCAGATGTCAGAATGAATTAATTCAAATGGTTTGGAAGCATAAGAGTTTGAATCCCTGAAAGATAACTTTATTTGTTTGCCCAGTTGACAAGCCTTACAAGAAGTTGCAAGGTTGTCTTTATTACAAGAGACAGAATTCGAAATAGCTAAAGAGTGCAAAGAAGAGTTATTGATATACGCAAGACGTTTGTGCCACACAGATCCAGTGAGAATGAGAGCAAGGCGGAAGATGTAGGTGATGGCTTTGAGTGTGTAGATGGAAGAGCGTAGAGATCACCAGAGCTGTTAATGCGAAGAAGAACCACGTGAGAATGAACAAATGGGTCAAACTCAACTGAACGTAAATTATCTCTAGTAAACTTTCGAACTGAGATGAGATTCTTGACAATGGTAGGAGCAATGAGAATACGATTCAAAGATAAAGGTTTAGTAGGAGTTTGAATGATACTGTTACCAGAGGCAAGAACAAGAATATGAGAACCGTTGCCTACAACGACTGAGTGGCAGATATTTTTGTTAAGACCAGACTGAAGGATACCTGGATCTGCTGCTAGATGGCTTGTCGCACCAGAGTCCATGTACCAATCACCGGTAGACTGATCATTGAGTGTCATTGTGTTGAAAGCGTGAGCAAAATCAGTAGTTGGCTAAGCTTGCTTGATGAGAGGGACGAGGAGCGATTTGATTGTTTGATTGCTGCTATGGGAATGGTCCCTACTAAGGATAGTGTTGAGGCCATTGAGGATACTGTAATTCCCAGTACTAAGCCGATGGCCAGTTGTTGTAGTATTGACGGTTGTTGTTTTATCTACCTCGTCTTTTGTTTCCACTGCGACGACCACCGCGTTTGTTGTTGTAATTGTTGGTTTGACAAGTTTGCTGGGGGCTGGTTTCTGCTCCGTCTCCTCCGTGGCTGTGAGGACTGTAGCGGAAGATGAGTGATCCTTGTGAGTTGCAATTGTCTTGTTGAATTTGAGAACAAGTTTTTCTTCCATCTCCAATATGGATTGAGCCACTACGAAAGTAGGGAATGGATCTCGATGTTTGATGACATTGAGTATGTTGTCGAAGCGATCATTGAGACCATTGAGCATGTACATTACTAATGTACAGTCAGCAATCGGAGCGTCGAGATTCGCGAGAAGGTCAGAGTACGACTTCAGTTTTTGACAGTCAGCTTGAATCATCATATCACCGCTCTCCAATGTACGAAGGTCGTTATCAACTTGTATTGCTCTTGCTTCCTTATTGTTGCGGAATTGATTTTCAATACGTAACCAAATGACTCATGCTGTACCGCCTGGTTTGGATGAACTGCAGAAGAGCTTATCCACTAGGGTTCCATAGAGCCAGAGCTTAATGAGTTTATCTCGTTTGTGCCAAGGAGCATTGTCGGCGTTGGCAGGAGTAGCAGTGTCGTTGATATGACCTAGAACATCAAAGGCAAGACAATGAGTTTAGATCTTCCAAATCCCGTATGATGGGAATGTGGGTGGCAACACCAAAAGCCCATTCAACGGGTGCTAGATTTGCAACCATTGAGGAATACCGTGAAAAGAAAGAAAATGAGAGAGGAAGATGGTTTAGAAGCTATCTTGCTCTGATACCATGAAAGTAAATGAAATTCCCTTGCGGGATACGATCTTATTTACAGAACTTTTATAGTTAAGTCTGCTAAGAATCATAGGAGAATGTATTGGTACATAATCTAACTTATACAGATTTGATACTAACAGAATATCTACATTCTATCAGGGTTTAGCTTGGCTAAGGGTCAGATAATTTAAGTAAAAAGGTCGAGCAACTCATAATTTTGAAATAATCAGCTAATTTTGGTTTTATTTGGTTTAAACATAGTTTAGAAATTGAATTTCTAAATGAGAAAATGACTAAAATAGCACTAAAATTTTTTTTTGTCACAAATATAGCATTTAAAAATAAAAATGACCAAAATAGAACTTAATGTTTTATCAAAAGAGATAAATATACACCTATATCTCAGTAATAAATTAATTTAGACATTAGGGTTTAGGGTTTAGAATTTAGGTTTTAGAGTTGGAGAGTGGGTTTCGGCGATAAGATTTCAATTTTTGAAAAATAAAAAAAATTAAAATTTTTAAAAGATAAAATGCTATTTTGGTCATTTTAGTTTTTAAGGACTATTTTTGTGACATAAACTTAGAAAAGTGCTATTTTGGAGATTTACCCTTTATAAATTTAGTTGAAATGTTTTTGGTCATCTTAAATCTAAGTAAAACTAAAAGCTTTGAATATAATTATATTTAAGATGTCCATTGTACTAATTTGGTTCTCAGTTTGGTTTTAGTATCCAAAACAAAACAATGGTCCAAGTAGTCGTAAAAAATTAATGTAGAACCATATGTAACAAGTCTATGTGTTGTGGGGATAAGGCTCTCAAATGGGTGGACCATGACGTCTGGCAAATGTAGAACTCGTTTAAAATATTTTAAACAATGGTCAAAGTAGTCGTAAATGTAGAACTCGTTTATTCAATTATCGGCGTCTAAATGGATCTTTGGGGCATCATTATTGCAAGTCCTTAAACTTGAGACCTTAATACACATATATTTGTATGTATATATTGTATATATGTAGGTAATTGCGACTTAAGGACTTTACGGAAATCGAAACCGAAATCTCTTAATTAAGAAACTTTCGGTTTCAATTTCCGTAAAATCCTTAACCCACAATTATATACGCATATATAATATATACATACAAATATATGTATATTAAGGACTTGCAATAATGATGCCCTTAGCCAATTCATTGATTTCGCATTACTAACTATATATTCTGATTAAAAAAACAAAATATTTATGAAAATATAAATAAAATAATCCATTGATTAATTAGTGTTATATAAAATGAAATTATTTTGTAATATCTAATCCACCAAAAAATAAGATAAATTATCTAGGATACATCTAAAAAAGTTTTTGTCACGAATATATATCTTAAAAATAAAAATGATCAAAATAAATTTAAAAAATAAAAATAAAATTTTAAAACAAAAGATGCTATTTTAGTCATTTTAATTTTTAAAATCTAATTTTGTGATAAAAACTTAAAAATCTCTAGGTCTATTAGAGAGAATTGTCCAAAAAAAAATTTTTAATATGTTTCATAAAAAAAATTGGATATTTTAGCCAAATTATTAAAAATGCAAAATTTAAAGTTTTATATTGTATTGTAAGATAGTAAAAAGATGTTTTTAAAAATTTACAAAAAAGAAAAAATTGAGTCAATAGAAAATGATTCTGTTTTGGAAGCATCATAATATATTGATTAAGGTTTAAGGGTTCCAATCCAGACAACACAATTTCTTACAAATTATATGATGCAAATTTAACGGCAAGTTTCATAATACTACACGTAGAACCGTTCGTTATGATCATCTACTGCGGAATGGATATGTCTACCGAAAGTGTCGTATATATAGAATCATTCGTTGTTCCAAGTGTTTCGAAAAGATCTTAATCGTGGAATCATTTGTAGGTTGTTCATCAAGATCATATATGTTACAAATATCATATGTAAGAGTTAAAGATTATATGATATAATTGTTACATACAGTAGTGTTAAAAAATGATTATGTCCTATATGAATATGATCGTTAATGGAGGACTTAGCCTTTAATAGACACTGGATTTTGATCTCTGCAGCTGCATAAGTGTTTACATTATCTTTTATATAAATATATATTTGTTATAGATAGAGAAAATGACTAGATTAGATCTAACAAATTTTTTATCACAAATAGACCTTAACAATCAAAATGACCAAAATAGCACTTAAATGTTTTATTAAATATACATTTATACCCCTTAGGTTAATTAATCCTAGATTTTTTTGCTTAGAATTGAGGACTGGAATTTTGAGGTTGGGTTTCGAACTTAAAAAAAAATTAAGAAAACTTAGAATTTCAAAATAAAAAATGTTATTTCAGTCATTTTAATTTTTGAGATTTTTAAGGTCTATTTTCGTGATAAAAATTTAAAGAAGGTTATTTTAGAGAATTGCCCTTATAAATATAGAGTATTTAATTATTATTTTATATTTAATATTATTTTGTTTATAAGTATAATATAACATTTATATATTATTTTTTCAAAAATCAGTTTCTATTTAATTTTCATGTCACTATTACATAGCATATATGTGTCATCATATAATTTGAGACTGTAAATTTTTTATATTTTATATTTTAAATTTTTTTATTTATAATTATATATCTATAAAACAAGGAATAATTTTTTTTTTACCTATTCACTGAAACCTCTTCGAATCATTTTTCTCCTTATGAACTATTTGTATGACAAAAACTCAAAAAACGCAATTTTTTTTTACTAAAAAAAAAAATTGAGAATTGCCTTGTGATATTGATATTCGAGTAACTCATACGTCTATTTTACAAATACGCCCATACATTAACACCTTTTTTGGCAAACAACCGATTATTTTAATAAGATCAAATATCAGTGAATTATTTCAAAAAGCATCAACTCAGTCTCTCACACATAAAGATGTCAAAATAGGTCAAAATGGGTCAAATGGATCAGCGTAACGCAAAACCCAAATGAGTTGACTATTAATGGGTCAGGGGTCAACCCAAACCATTTATTAAATGGGTTAGGTTAACCGATTACCCATTAAATTAAATGGGTCATATGGGTTAATGATTGATCCATCAACCCAACATCTTTGTCCAAACACAAAATAGACCATTTTAAATGGATTTTTTGCAGAATTCAATAAATATAAATAGTGTTAAACATGATTTTAGGTGGCGGGAAAACATGATTTTTCGATTTTCACGGGAAAAATATTGTGATTTTAGTGAGAAATAATTAAGCGATTTTGGCGGAAAAAAAAACATGATTTAACTAATTTGCTGAAACCATAATTTTGCGGTTTTGGCGAAAAACGTAATTTTGCGGTTTTAGCAGAAAAACGTGGTTTTGGCGGTAAAACGTGATTTGCGGTTTTGGCGGGAAAACGTGACTTTTCGATTTTGGCGGGAAAACGTGGTTTTGCAATTTTGGCGGGAGAACGTAATTTGCAATTTTTGGGAGAAAACGTGATTTTTCAGTTTTGGCGGGAAAACGTGGGTTTG
Source organism: Eruca vesicaria subsp. sativa (assembly GCA_932364175.1). Lineage (NCBI taxonomy): Eukaryota > Viridiplantae > Streptophyta > Magnoliopsida > Brassicales > Brassicaceae > Eruca > Eruca vesicaria. The sequence continues at coordinate 83,103 of CAKOAT010244043.1, read as the reverse complement.
CAGTTTTGGCGGGAAACGTGATTTTGCGGTTTTGGCGGGAAAACGTGATTTTGCGGTTTTGGTGGGAAAACGTGATTTTTCGATTTTGGCAGGAAAACGTGGTTTAACAGTTTTGACGGGAAAACGTTATTTTGCGATTTTGGCGGGAAAACGCGTTTTTGTGGTTTTGGCGGGAAAACGTGATTTTGTGGTTTTGGCGAAAAAACGAGACTTTTCTATTTTGGCGGGAAAATGTAATTTGCGATATTTGGGGGAAAACGTGATTTTCGGTTTTGACAGGAAAACGTGGGTTTGCTGTTTTGGCGGGAAAACATGATTTTTCGGTTTTGGCGAGAAAACGTGATTTGTGATTTTGGCGGGAAAACGTGATTTGTGGTTTTGGCGGGAAAATGTGATTTTGTGATTTTGGCGGAAAAACGTGATTTGGCGATTTTGGCGGGAAAACGTGATTTTCCGATTTTGGCGGGAAAATGTAATTAGCGATTTTGGCGGGAAAACATATGGGTGAGTCTAACTGGACAATTTTAATTTGGAGTTAATGAGTTTGTTTTTAATTTTTGATTTTACTTAAAAACTAAATGGGTGAGAGTTGACACAACTCAATAGACGCATTAACTTGTTAACCCATTAATTTGTTAACCCATTAACTGTTAACTCATTAACATGTTAACCCATTAACATGTTAACCCATTAACTCATTGAGTCAAAAATAAACAGTTCATTTGGGTTAATGGATCAATTTGGATTGGATCAATTTAGGTTGGGTCTATGGGTCATGACCCATTTTAACACTCACACACAACACACGACCTAGTTGATAATTTTGTAAACAGCTGATTGTGATACAGGGCCGAGATTTAGGAGCTATAAACATTTCTTTAAAAAACCTTATTAACTTTTATTCCATAATTTGAAGGGTTATACCTACATAGAAAACCTTCAAAAACTTTGGGGGTTAATCAATATTTCATAGAACTATCCGACCATGCTCACTGCTCCCCTTGCTGTACAAGGAAAGGGAAATAAGAACATAATCTCAGCTTACAAGAGATGAGGCTATGATACACATTTGTGTAATATTTATAGTATAGATGCCCCACAATCAGTTCATAACCAAGTCTATTATTAAGCTCAAATGTAGAACCCAATATAAGATTAGCTTGTAAGTGGGGGACCAATGAAACAATATATAGACTTAAACTAACTTCTCACTCGGGTGATGTGGGACATAATGATACTGCCTCTTTAAACAGTCCTTACGCTGGTGAAGGGTAATCGTGGCGGCTACTATCTTTGGGACACCCATTATACTCTCCATTACTTTCATCACTAATTCGGTGCCATGACGTGGCGTGTTTGAGGAACACACTGCTCTGATACCATAAAATACAATGTATCATTGAGTATTAAGTGTCCACAACAGTGACGGAACAAGCCAAACAATTTACAAGGGGCAATATAGAGTTTGAACTTAGAATCATTGAGGGGGGGGGGGAGAGGCAATAGAAGGAATGTTAACACATATTCATAAAATCTATATTATAATAGTACACTTTCTAGGTTCCACAACGTGCCACGTCAGCAGTTTTATGGGTCTCATAGGTATTTTTTAAGAACTTATAGTCTTGGTAAGATGATTACAAACAATGAAATACACTTTAGCCAAGTGGTATAAGGTGTCTAATTAAGCATGCAAGATCATGGGTTCAAACCACGCAGCCATCATTTATTTTTTATTTTCTTATTTGGGTTATTATCATATGGGCTTTTTGTTTGTAAGGTTTTTATGTTTTTTTATGACTTATTGTTTTAAAGATCAAAATAGTTGGATAAACCCTAAAGCTTAACGAGTTCAAACTAAAAATAGTTAAAAATGGATGCAAAAACGAACAATAAAAAAACAAAAAAAAAACAAGTCTCACGCGGTTGCCTACGCGGATGGCTTAAAGAGCCTTAAAACTATCCTATTATAATATAGTTCAACCCAAAAATAATAAAAAATGAATTCAAAAATGAACTGACCAAAAAAAAAAGTGAATCCCACGCGGCTACCTACGTGGATGGCTTAATGAGGCTTGAATAATATAGATTAAGAGCTCAAAAAGTGAAAAAAAACAACAAAAATTAATTATTTTCGTTATTTATTTAATGAATATGTAATTTCTCTTACATTTTAACAACTACTATAATTTCATTGAAAACATTCCTCACCACCGATTTCAGACTCCGGCGAATGGATTCCCACAGTCGATGACGACGTAAATAAAAATGCCACATCATTTATGAACAAAACTCAAACTTACAAAAAAAAACATATATAAGAACCTATCTAATGAAACTTAAACAACGAATGTTAACTTAATTAAGGTTATTTTCAAATTGATAAATCGTTTAATACAAATATAAATACTATAAATATAGAATTATATCAAGTTTTGACCTACGATATAAAAACTATTTACAACAAAAACAAAACACCTACTTTTACAAACTAAAAACTATATTATAGCCTAACTATTCCTATAAACGTACTTCGCATATAAATAACATTTAACTAATTCCTAATATATTTTCAAAAAATTTGTATGTGAAATAAAATAAAATAAACAACAAAATTTAAGTATTTTCGTTATTTATTAAATGAATATGTAATTTCTCTTACATTTTAATAACTACTATAATTTCATTGAAAACATTCCTCACCACCGACTCTAGACTTCGGCGAATGGATTCCTCGATGACGCCGTAGATAAAAATGCCCCATCATTTATGAGCAAAACCCAAACTTACAAAAAACCATATATAAAAACCTATCTAATGAAACTTAAACAACGAATATTAACTTAATTAAGGTTATTTTTAAATTGATAAATCGTTTAATACAAATATAAATACTATAAATATAGAATTATATCAAATTTTGACATACGATATAAAAACTATTTACAGCAAAAAAAAACACACCTACTTTTACACACTAAAACCTATATTATAACCTAACTGTTCCTATAAACCTTACTTCGCATATAAATAACATTTAACACATTAGATATACAATATTTTCACTTTACACTCTTACTACATTCTTTCTATTTCATTAATATTTGATGTCATTAGAAGAATCCACTAAATCACTAAATCGAAAAAAATATACGCAAACATAATGATTCCGGCCCCGCGCTTGCGCGGGGAGTATGCAACTAGTTTTCATAAAAAATCAATGAAAAACTTTTTTCCCCAATAATTCATTTGGGGGCAGTTATTGGGGAATGGATTCCTCGATGACGCCGTAGATAAAAATGCCCCATCATTTATGAACAAAACCCAAACTTACAAAAAACCATATATAAAAACCTATCTAATGAAACTTAAACAACGAATATTAACTTAATTAAGGTTATTTTTAAATTGATAAATCGTTTAATACAAATATAAATACTATAAATATAGAATTATATCAAATTTTGACATACGATATAAAAACTATTTACAGCAAAAAAAAACACACATACTTTTACACACTAAAAACTATATTATAACCTAACTGTTCCTATAAACCTTACTTCGCATATAAATAACATTTAACACATTAGATATACAATATTTTCACTTTACACTCTTACTACATTCTTTCTATTTCATTAATATTTGGTGTCATTAGAAGAATCCACTAAATCACTAAATCGAAAAAAATATACGCAAACATAATGATTCCGGCCCCGCGCTTGCGCGGGGAGTATGCAACTAGTTTTCATAAAAAATCAATGAAAAACTTTTTTCCCCAATAATTCATTTGGGGGCAGTTGCCCCCCCCCCCCCCTTCCCATCTCTCTACCTCCGCCACTAGTCCACAATCAGCCCATAACAACATCCGCCCAAAAGCTAGTTTGTAAGTGGAGGATCAATTAAACTATATATGGATAATTGCGATGGCTATCTTCATTTATCTCTCACTTGAGTTATGTGGGACGTAATAGTCAGTATTGGCTCTTTAAACATCAACATCCTCGACAGTGGCTATCTTCATTCATTTCTCACTTGAGTTATGTGGGACGTAATAATATATTGCCTCTATAAACAGCAACATTCTCGACATCGGTGAAGGATAATTGCTGTGGCTATTTTTGCGACTCCCATTATACTGATCTCCCTTTCTCTCATCACCAACCCGACGTCATGTCTGGAGAACGAACTGCTCTAATATTGTGTCTAACTGCAACATCCTCGAGGCCGGTGAAGGATAATCGCGGTGGCAACTATCTCTGAGACTCCCATCATACTCATCTCAATTTCCCTCATCACCAACCAGACGTCGCGTATCCGTGGAACGAATTGCTCTGATACTATTTGATAAAGTGTATCATTTAATATACGTGTCCCACAATCTTCCCATAACCATAGCCACCCAAAAGCTAGCTTGTAAATGGGGAACCAATGGGACTATATATGGACTTAATTAATTTTTTACTTGAGCGAAGTGGGACATAACAAACTAACCCCCAACGATACCCGGAAGTATCCGAGCAAGGTGCAAAACCCTTGCCGATAGTTATCAAGGCGATTACATGCTTCACATGTCAAACGTATCTTCTATACTATTATTTAAGAAATAACTTTGTTTAATTGTCATATTTTCCATAATTTTAGATAGTTTTGCTTATTTGTCATGTTTTTAAGATTTTAACTAATGATTAATTATTATTTTTCATGAATTATTAGATTTATTAATATATAAGTAACATTAACTAAAAACAAATTTCATTGAATGGATAATTATCCTTTATCCAAAAATATTTTATATTAATTAACCATAAACTAAAGCAAATTAATATATAATTGACCATTAATTATAGTTATTATTATCTACAAATCATTTATATTATGTTATAAAGTCTTTATGAACGTTAATGAACAATTATATTTGTTAATATATAGTTAATCATAAATTAAAAACATATTTTTTTATTTGATAGTCATCCTTGTATAATAATATTTTATGTTGTGTTCTTCAAAAAAATATTTTACATTAGATTTTTTTTTAAAAACATTTAAATTATAAAAGATAAATCGCTATATATATATATATTGTATATAATATTAATGCATATATTAATGTTTTCAAATTTATTAATTTTATTATATTAACAAACTTTGTGTATGTAAAGCATTGGTGTTTTTAAGTTATGTTACATGATAAAAAGTATTTATGTTACGATAAAAACTTATATATATAAATAGCTTATTGTTTAATTGTTATTAAATATTTGAATATATGAACATTAATTTATTTTAATTTTATATCAATTGATAATATATATTTACTTTAAAATACATATAAAATTATTATGTCCATACGTGCGGACAAAACACCTAATTACCAAACAAACCACCTTAATTATTTTCCCACTACATTCCTTCTCTCTCCCTTCCTATTGCCTATTTGTAAAGCATACAAGAAGAACCAGAGGAACTCAGCAGTTTTTGAAAAATTACCAGTATATGCGTTCACTTGGATCAACTTCGGACCAATTAACATCAGATTCTCTCACAGGGACTCCTAGAAGAATAAAACAGGTTCTGTGAGTAAACAAACAGAAACAAAGAAATGAGAGAACAGTACAAGTGAAGAGAACATACCTCTAACTGCTGTTTCAACCTCTAGTTCACGGTTCTGCTCTGCATAAATATCCTTAAGAACAGGAAGAGCTTTGACTAATAGATACTGCAACTGCTTGAGCTTGACACTGGCGTCCTTCTCACTTGGTTGCTGAGATTGAGAAACAATCCAAATGAAGGAGAGATTTCATCTCAACAGATTCACACAAATGAATCTTAAACAAAAAAAATCCTTACCTTGACAAGCAAAGGCTGACGCAAACAAGCTCGGCAATTGCAATTCCCCATACAGAAAGGACATGCATCTCTAACTTGCTCACTAGTTCTCTCTGGATACCTATACATATTCGATATTCAAGATATTCAGATTCTCATGACACTGCAATCGTTTTAATGTGCAAGTGAAAAGACTTTACCATCTCTGGATGCAGTCATAGCAATATCGTTTCTTGATGCATTTTGAACAGAAGACAAGATCAACCTTATCCGTTAAGTTCTTGCACTGATGACAAGTCAAACCCACATACTTTTTTGTTCCATCAGAGTTATTATCCTGAAAAAGCAAAACAGGTGTTACATTTCCTTTTTTTTTTTCAAAATCCAAAAAAAAAACCAAACTTCCACAAATAGAAAGTAAACAACATTCACACAGATGATTCAAGCTTGCAAACTGAACAAGTGAACTACAAAAATAACCTTTTCGAGCGTAGACATCACTCTCCTTCTCCCTCTTCTTTCAGTAGATCGCCCCGAGTCCTCTCCACCGTCAGATTTTCTCCCTCTCCCTCTTCCTCTTCGGCCCTCAGAACTCGGAGTTTCTATGCTCACAACATTTTCAGAACACCGTCTCAACTCTTCAGATCTACGGTCTTCGAGCCTATATGAGTCGTTGGAATCATCTGATCGAATTCGCTTCGAATTATCTCCACCCTCAGATTTTCTTCCTCTCCCTCTCCCTCTCCCTCTTCCTCTTCCTCTTCCTCTTCCTCTTCCCCTCCCTCTTACACTTCCCTCAGAGCTCGGAGATCCTATGCTCAGGCCATCTGTATCTTTCTTCCTCGTGTTACGTCGCTTGTCAGATCTAAGGTCATCGAGCCTATCTGAATCGTCGGAATCATCTGATCGAATTCGCTTCTCCTTCCTTTTCTCCATTCTCTCTCTCTCTCTCTATCGCCCAGTCTCAGCTTTGGAACATCAGACGGCGGCGTTGCCTAAAATAAATGTGACGTGGCAGGTGGGACGTCTTATTATAGGATGATGGATCATCCAAGTTCGTTATCCCTAATTCCTTTTCACCTACTTTTTCTCTCTCTTTATTAATGCAAATTAACCCCTCATTCAAAAATATATACTACTTTTCTCCTCATTAATGGGTATTTTTGGTAATTTCTTTTTGGGCTTACATCTATATATATATATATCATTTTGTAACAAATCATATCAAATATTACATATACCACAATTATTCTCTCTCTTCCTATTAATTACTCTAACTATATTCCATTATATATTTTATACATTTATATTTGTTATAACCTTATATTACACGATTAAAATCTATAGATTTCCAACATTATAATTTTTTTGTTGATATTTTATGGTATATGCATATATCGATGATATGATGCTATATTTCATATATTAATATTTTCATAAAATTGTACTACACCTTATATTTCAAAAACTATACTTTATAAACTTATATTACTCTAACCATGATATGATGTTATATTTTATATATTAAGATTTTCATATAGTTGTACTACACTTTATATTTCAAAGACTATATGATATAAACTCATACTACACTTTATATTACATATATTAAGATTTTGTTATAGTTGTAGACATTTGTTAATGTATTATATAATATATTGTCTATATCGACATTTTCATGAGTTTTGCATACTATATCAACCATTTTTTAATGTCTCACTACTTCTATCATTTATTTCATACCTCAAAACCATTTCAAATATAAGTAAAATGGAGAATCCATTCAAATATCCTTCATTTCATGTTTTTAAGACATTTGAGAATGGAGAATTCATCCAAATGTCCTTCATTTCATGTGTTTTTCTTTATATGTGATATATCATCATTCTCATGGTGACATTTAATGGACGAGATACGTTTTGTTAAAAAATATTGCAAAAACTATTTTCTTTAATTATCTTCCTACTAAAATAAATAATTTGTTTCATCTACAAGTTTATAGATTAACCACAATCAATATCGTGGTTATTTATTCTTTGGTTGGATTCCATAAATTTCGGTAACTTACCGTAGTTGAATTACCATTAACTATTAAACTTTAAACTTCCTATCTAATTCAAAATATCTTCAAGAAATATTCCTTATTCCTCGAAAGAGATATTTTTAAAAAAATCGTCTAAATATTATGCCTTACATTTGTGTAACCTAAATGTATAGCATCCTACGTATTATAAATATAGCCTATCTTAACCACTATATTCATCATTCCTTGAAAAACTTTTAAAAATGGCGAATAATTTGCGATTGTCTTGCTTGAGCGATATAAAACCAAGGAAGACTGCATGTAACTAATTCTTTCATGAAAGATATGAAAGACATATGAGAGACAATGGAACTAATTCTTTGTTGATGCAAATGTAATTTTATCGTTTTATATAGATTTATGATTTAGATATCTTCATTTTGTAAGTTTTATATATTTAATATAAAAGATATAGGCCTATAAACATATTGATTTATAACTTGATATGCAAATCTATTAGTGGTCAGAGAGTAGCTTGTCGTCTTTGGGATAATTTTGCTGAGAATCTTCATACATCTAGCCAAGAAACATAAGGCATGGTGATATGCCTTCTACGATTTGCTAAGATTGAGCAATATAGAAGTATTCCTTGAAAATAAAAATTTTTGTTTCGATTTTGTACTAAATGACCATTGTTTATATAGTTGGAAATATATTTCTACTAACTCAATGTTTTGATAATTCCTTCAATTTTCTGTTTTATGTCAGAAGAAATTACTCAAATGCTTATTATTTATTTTTGGTTATAGGTGAGGTCGAAATCTCAAATGCTTATGATGTAAGTAGGGCTGCGAATCTGAGTCATCACCCGCGGGTCTTGCCCCGTTTGACCCGCTGCGGGGCAGGTGCGGATTCTTTGCTAAGATTGAGTAATATAGAGGTATTCCTTGAAAATGAAACTCATGTTTCGATTTTGTACTAAATGGCAATTGTTTATATAGTTAGAAATATGTTGTTACTAACTCAATGTTTAAATAATTCCTTCAGAAGAAATTACTCAAACTCTTATTATTTATTTTTGGTTATAGGTGAGGTCCAAATCTCAAATGCTTATGATGTGAGTAGGGCTGCGAATCTGAGTCATCACCCGCGGGTCTTGCCCCATTTGACCCGATGCGGGGCTGCTGCGGGTCAAACAATTTGAAAAAAATTGATTGGCGGATGCGGGTTATGAGTATTTTATGCAGGCGGGTTGATAGATTTTGAATCGCGGTTTTAGGGTTTAGGCATGGACCCATCCAATTTTGGTTTCAATTTAATATGTGTTTTAATTTTTCATACTTTCACAACACTTAATTTTCTGATTCTCGGTTCAACCAAAAACTGACTAGATTATGCAAAACTTAATGAAAATAAAAAGTTAAATATACATCAAGTTTCACATATAAAACTATCATATAATAGAAATCGAATTATTTGATACATTTTGTTACAACCAAAACAAAACCCGCGCTTCTCAAGCGCGGGTCAAAATCTAGTCTTTTATTAAGACATTAAAAATTTTCAATCTTCATAATTATTAATAGATTTATTGGTTATAATAATAGTTTTGAAATAATATTATAATAATCAGTGTTGAAAATGAGGTTCCTTATATTTATAATTTTACAAAATAAGAAAGAAGATATGTTTCTTAATTTAGACCAAACTACAAAATACCACCAGTTACTAACCATTAATACATTTCCTATGGGCTATTTCTGATGAAGAGACAAAAATGTGAATTATTCTGAACCATGGTCCTAAATATGGGATTTAAGCAATAAAATCTGGGCCTTACATGTCATTAGGCTGTTACATCATTTGTTTTTTTACTATAGTTTTTAAATAAGTGTCATTCTTATTTTTTTCTCATTTCAAAATAAATGTGAATTTATATTTCCGATGCAATTTTTATACATAATCACTTTCTTTTGTATCTAAAATAAAGTGAATTTATACATAATCAATTTCTCATTTGAAAATAAATGTGACTTTATTTTGTATCTAAAATTATGTTAGGTACAAAATACTTATGGTTTGTATGCAGCATCAATGAGTTGTGGATAAGCTATTGGCAGCACTGGATTTCCAGGATGGTGAGCAAACATAGTCTAGAGAGGCTTCAACGTCAATCTCGCACATAGAATCCTTCCTCTTCTCTCAAGTCACAATGCTTATTCTCACTGGATGTTTGCTCACTCCCTGGCATCATGAGACTATAAACGCAACAACACTCAATATAAGTAAATTTCAAAAACCCTATAAATTTATAGCTACTACGATAAAAATATCATGTACCTGTGTAACCTCTACAACAACTGATCTGGTATTGTGTTAGTGCAATTATACTGAAACACCACATCCAGTGAAAGATAGAAATACATCACATAAATATAAGGAACTCAAGAAGGAAGTACCTTCAGGTTCGTAAGCATCAGCTGTGCAGTTTTTTTGTACTCTCTTTCTAGTTCTGACTAGTTGCAGAAGCACTAATTAGAACCTTTCTTGGTCACTTTTAATTCAACAGAGATGGCACCATCCTTCTTTGTCGCTGATATCTCCCGATGTCATTTGTAAAACATGCAATATTCAAGAAGTTTTTTCTCAGGACTAAGCTATAGGTTAGAAAAGTTTTTCACTGGATTCGAGAAAGATAGCATTATTTTCCAGACATGGTACATGTTCAATCCACAGCCGAGGAAAAGAGCCCCCAAAAAGGATTTCATCAAGTTGTCTAGAACAGCTTTCACAAGAAACTCCAATATATGCTGACCTCCAAATTAGAAAATTTTGGTTACCATAGATGGATATCAAAGAGAAATGAAAAATGAGAAGAAGAAAAAAAAAGCCCTGGTAGTAGCCTCTTCCATGCTTGTTGTACAGCAAGGCAAAAACCTTTCTTTCTCCGATTTTGGTTAAAACAAAGATGATCTTATCACACAGAAACCCTAATCCCCAAATCAAATTAAAATTATAAAAGGGAATTTTGATTGGTGAAGAGAACTCACATCAATGAGAGAAAGAAACTCGTCGATTGAAGAAGGTGGATCAGCAAGCTTTTCCCCAGATTCCAATTGCTGATTCTCGTTCTCTTTATCAGAATCCGACATGACTCCCTCTCATCTCCTCTCATATTCCCTCGTTTAGATCTTCTCCATCAGATTTCTACAAATCCTCCAATGTGATACCAAATCAAGTATCTAAGATCCGTCATCTTCTCTTGTCTAAGGTTTTGTCGTCAAGTTTTTTTTTCCTGGTGAAATGAGAGACGAGGTTTCGGAAAAAGACAAATCGTAATGTTAACTCTTTGTTTTAACTCAGTTTGGCAATATATATTCAGTATGTTATAATTTCAATGATCGGTGATGTTTAAAAAAATCAAAAACTTTCGACCAATGAAATTATAAGAATTTTCTTAAACTCTTTGTATGAACACCATGTAATCAGAAATCATCTTATACAATAAAGTTGACTATTCTCCCTTCTTAGGGTGTCCACCTCAGCTTTTGTGAGGGGGGCAAAAAAAGACACCTCAGCAATCATTTTTTTAAATTGAACCCACAAAAATTTTCAATCCCGTATTGGTCTAAATTGGTTTTGCTGTCTTGGTTTGATGTTTGGTGATGGGCTTGGTTCAGGGTGGCCTATAAGCCCAAATTTGAAAGCCTTACGTGAAGGCCTTTTTCTACAATCCTATTAAATTAAAAACACGCAATTTAAGCGATCGAAAAAACGTAACATTATATGTAATTATTATCCAATATTCTGTATTCAAACACCATAATTACGAAAATATTCTTCTTCCACAAACCTCACCCAAACTCTCTATATAACAAACGCAAAAAAAATAGAAAGAAATCACCAGAAAAATATACCAAATTGGCAGATTCGTAATGCAACGCCGCACAAGAACTCTCGCTCAAATCGAGCTCCTCCAGACAGAACTCCAACAAGAAATAATGTCACGGGCTGCTAAGTTCTCAATCGATGGCCTACGCAACCTCATTATAACATCCCCTACTCTAGCCGACGTTGCCGCAGATCCACACGTATACAAGAACATCAATCTCCACACCCTCACAGTCTTTCCTCTCACAACCCTAACCATCTACAAAGATCTGATGGAACGATGCCTTAACGCCGGTAACATCCAAGCCCACTACATACGTGGGTTACAAGTATATTTCCACCACAACAACATCGCCGCTGGTTTGCCTCGTATCAAAATCACTGCAGAAGGTTTGTACGACAACGCCATATACCTTTATGCTCTAATAATGATGTGTAGTGGACAACAAGAAATAGGAAGAACGATGCTCGATTCACTCGGATGGAGAACCAACAAGAAACGTGCCAACACCTGCTGGAGAAACATTAAGAAGTCACTTCATGGCGTCCAAGTTATAACTCTAGACGCCACTATGGACGCTTACAGAGAGGCTAGAGAACCAATCACATGTCACCGATACCAGATGTGGGTTCAATGTGAGCACTGCTACTATTACAAGCAGATCTACAAATTTACTTTCACAGTTTAGTAATGTCATCTTTTCCCAATGTTATCATTTCCCTTTTCCCATATTTAAGCAACTACTATTTTTTTCCTACAATACGCGTTTAAAAGACTACGGAACGAGGTTGAAACTCTAAAACCCTATAATATTAACCACCAATTTCACCATTAAAAAATATTCAAACAAACAAAAAAAAATACCAACTAAACAGTAATTGAAAAAACAAATCTACAAGACTATAAAAATTTACAGTCAATCATTCAGAAACATCTATAACTAAAGAATTAAGAACATTGTCATACACAAAATAAAAGGAAAAAAAATAACCACAAAAAACAATAAATTTAAAATTAAAACCAATAAAAATACTACGTCAACAACGTCGCTGAAACTGAGAGAAATTCGCAGAAGTAGGCTTCCGTCAATACGATTACATCAAATACATTACAAACAACAGTTGCATAATACGAGAACATTACAAAATGAGATTTTTAATAGTTTTAAAAAACATCCAAACCAAAAACATTATATAGACCCCACACCCATTCAAACGTTTGGAGAAAAAAAATTAAACTTTAAGAAATCCGTAATAATAGAGGAGATAAGATTTAAACACAAACAGCGTAATTTCAAATAAAAAAACAGTTACAAATATGAGGATGCATTAAAAACGATAATGTTGACGCTCTTTAACACAAATCTTCCTCAAAACAGAAACACAGGAAATTAATGGCATGAAATACACAGGTATAAATTACTAATCAAAGTAAATTATAAATATTAAAGACTAGAAAAATCATAAGGAACATAAATAATAAATAGTAACAAAAGACCACCCAGCGTACGTGTAACGGTACAGCAGAAATAATAACAATAAAAGCACATACAAATTCAACGCAAGATTATGCCTTATAATAAATTTATATAAAAAACGTAAACGAATTCACACGCAGAGCCACCACCACCGTCCTATATAAACAACTGCAGAACACACAGAAACTAAGAACGACATCGTCAACAGAAAAAAAAAATCAAAAAACATTTTTCGACCATTTCCATGACTCACGAACAACAAAATCCCCTCACCCTTGAATCAATACCCAAAGACATGCGTCTCCTAATTGTTTCCAAAGTTGGCCACGACTCTCCCACCGACTACGTCAACACAATTATGACATCCAAAAGCCTCAGCTTCAGTTCTGAAAACTTCATAGTTGCAAAGAATCTAAACCTCTCATCTTTGGTNCTACGTCAACACAATTATGACATCCAAAAGCCTCAGCTTCAGTTCTGAAAACTTCATAGTTGCAAAGAATCTAAACCTCTCATCTTTGGTGAAGAAGCCTGCTCTAGCTCATCGTTACCCAAATTTCCTGCAAAACTGCCTCAACGCTAACAATGCCGACGCTCACTATGTTAAAGGCATGCTAGAATTCTTCAACTCTCGTAATCAGTTTCTAGGCCTACATCACATCCACATACCCTCAAATGGCGGTCACCTCCAAGGAAGATACGTTTACGGCGTCCTCCTTATGGTCATCGGAGAAACTGACAAAGGAGTAAAAACCATTAACAAACTCGCTGATGAGCAAGGTATTCCACTGCTAGAAGATTGCATGGCAACTTTTCATAATTCGCTTCAGCACACCCAGTTTGAAATGAAGGATATCTTCCTTACGTCACTAAAACAAATGTTCCCACCCCATAACTGGCATGCCCAAATGGGGACAGATATCACGGTTTGCTCGAACTGTTTCCACTTTTTTTTGGTCACCGAGTTCTACAGAAGGATAATGGGTTTCAGTGATCTATTTGACTAAAAAAAGTCTTTGGCTTTTGTTTACCTGCTCAATTTGATTTATTTCTGTACAATTTTGCTTTACGAATAATTGGTTACACTTTGTTTTCACATAAATTTTAAGCAGAAAAACTATAAAAGCTATTTTCTCTTTTCCCTGATCCTGATACAATAAAACTTTTACATTGAAATAATGACATCTACGAGTCTAGAATTTTAACTTAAAGTCCAAATGGTAAACATCTAACCATTATGCCATCACTTTGATATCATAATCCACCATTCTCATAAACAAACCACATTCAAAAATATAACATTACCCACCAACAAATAAATTTTAAATTTAAATTAATAAAAATATCCAACAACCCGCGTGTAGTGCGGGCGGACCACTAGTTTAATATATAGGGGGATGAAACGAAAGTGAAGCATATTAAGATTCTTATTATAACAAACCAAAGTTAGCATATTAAGATTCTTGTTATAACAAACCAAAGTTTAACCTCAAAACAAAGAGAGACATAGTTGAAGATAGAGAATGAAATAGTAACACGATCAATGATAAAAGAAATGCAAACAAAACCGATCTGATTCATACTTGAGATATATTTTTCGATGTCTCACAATCTGAAGAAAGAGAATAAAACTGAGACTTGTTTCAGGTGGTCATCTCCTCTGCTCCTTTTAATCTGCATACTTGTTTGGATCCCGGATATATTCCAAACTAACCTGGTACCCTAAATCATTTATAATCCTATCCAAACGGGGTATTTATACCCGAATCCGGCCCGAAACACAATTTTTTGAATTGGTACCAGTTCAGATCCTCTGGATCCGGGAAATATGCCCCAGCCTAGTCTAGTCAGTGTTTAGGTTGTTACTGAACAATCAAACAAGTAACCTTGATTTCAAGCCATTTTGTTAGGTATATGTAAGCGGTTGGTTTGCTGAAATGTTAGTTATGTAACTCTAGTTACTGGAGTTAACATGATTACACTAGGTGCCTTGTTGTCCAAGACTCTTTGACAACTTAAACCCATTGCGTTCTAGTTTACAACTTTACTTATAGCATCGCCAGGCTGCTTTCACACAAGCATTGATACGCTTTCAAAAAATCAAACCCTGAGTCTTTTGTTACCAAATCTGCGTCATGGAGTTTTGCATTAGATCTTTTGCCTCTCCTATGGCTGAGCTCGCAGCATGCATCACTATTTTCTTAATCTACAATGAGCAGTGAGAAGACAAGTAAATAGTGAGAGGTTAAAATTAGTTTGAAATTAGACTCTCTACTTTCGAAAACGAAGTTCAGATGAGATAGTTACTGAAAGTACCTCTAAATTATCTTCGTTGGTTCTCTGGTCTTTTGGTAGTCTCCTGAACTCTTGATATAGCCTAAGGCATTCTTCTACACTCTCAGGAGCAACAAAACCAAGTGCCACTTTTATGCAAGACTATAAACAGTTTCAATTTTAGGATCACTAACACTTTAGATATATGTTCTTGCAGATTCATAACACATGAAATGTCGAAACAAAAAAAAGAGGAAGGTTTCAACTGGTTACTTACCTGTATATTCCTCACTTGGTGAGGACAACCTGCAGGGATGAAAACAGCTTCACCTAAGTGTTGCTCAAATGTCCATGGCTCTATATCTGTGCATATGAACAATAACATACATTTACTGTTCCACTTAGCATAGAAAATAAATCAGCTTTTCAATCCAAACAAGAATCTTACCGAACTCTTCCTTCGGCTGTTTCTTCTGGCTTTCATTCAAGAACAAGGTTAGGTCGTGAATTGGGTGAATAACCTGAAAATTAAACTTAGATTCCAGATCTCTCCTCAGACATTGATCATTTACAAGTTTGATGTTGTGATGATACGTACAGATTCCACAGGTTTGTTGTAGAAATGACGAAACTCAAGCTTGTGTCTCTTCAAATACTCGATAAGTTTTGGAACATCCTCTCTTCGAAAGATGTCCCACACAGCACCACCATGCATAGCCTTTGAACTCTCCTTGGCATTGCCATTAGTTTCTTTTGGAACATCCTCTTTATCCCACGGTGGAATTGAAGGAAGCGTTGGCATCATTAGTCCCTTCTCCAGCATGGGATCATCGTTACTTTGGTACTTTGCAGACAATCTCTCTGTCTTAAAACAGACGTCATTATGATTCTCGTCTTCGTTTGTCATCTTTGAACTCTCTTCTCTCACAAGACCATCACATCTCTTGTTAGCTGACTTGTTTTCACATTCACTGGCTTCTGTCTGTTGAGCAACGAGTTGTTTACGCAACTGTGCTTTTTTTACAAGTTTGTATTGCCAGGGAGGTATATCCACTTTAGTTGTGTGTGTCAGCACATTAACCTGACTCATGGCAACTCAGTTTCAGTTAGAAAGTACAAATCATTGGTTTACCTCTATGGAGAATTGAGAACGAACTGGTGTACACTTACCACGTCGGACATATCACAATGCAGCTTTGTCACAGAATCTCCTCCATCAAGCTCTTCAGGGAAACCGTACGCAATGTATGTTTTGGGCCCAAGATCTGGCTTCAAGGATTCTTTTGCGAGATTCAAGATACCAGACTTTGAGTCAGTGTAATCAGAGAAAGGTAACGCAGATATAAACTCGGCGTTATGCCTTGGAAGACGCTCTTCGAATAAAGTCGATGGAGGCCAATCCTTCAATTTCAACATTACTGGCATACCCTTGGGATCCATGCGGCCTTTCAAGTAGCCTTCAAAAAACTGATGAATATTTATTTCAACCTACAAAAGAAGGGATGGTAATGAGCTTACGTATTATAAAACACATTTCAGTTTGACTGACCTCACACCAGTCCAAGCAATCCAAAGCTCTCACGCTTTTCCCATCTCCTTTGCCATTAACTTTTGGCTTCATTTCCCTGCAAGCCCTCCACATAACCATTGGATCCCAACTTAGTCCAGATGTCTTGTCCAGAACATTTCTGACTATCACAGGTTCCGCCCTCATCCAATGCGACTGAAAATGAGCAATATCGTCCTCAACAGCATTTGGGGAGTATAAGAAGTTGTCATAAGCATTCTTCCTAAACGCCGCCCGCCTTCTGATGATGGAACTTGATTTTGCAGTGCATGAGGAACATTCATGAGAAATATCCACATCTGGTGGCCTAAACTGCAGAGTAACTTCCTCTGCATTTGTTATAAGCTTTTCAATCCAATCACATTCGTATAAGCGTCTTAACTCCAGTGTTGAAGTACCACAACCACCACACTCTTCTGGAGGGCATTGAATGCTATCGTCTGAGCTAAACTTCCAACTAGAGATATCTGGAACAGAGGCTTTGGAATTAACTGTCCCTTCTGCATTTCTCTTCCCATTGTTCTCTTTATCATAGAAGCCCTCTCTTAGTTCCTTGCAGCAGGAAAGACATACATCGCATGAACATTTTGGACAGCTTCTGTGAAAATTGGAAATGGATGTGCGGCATAGGTCACTGTCATACAAGAGTGAAAAGATTGTAAGCAGAAAAGAGAACACAGAGATGTCCGTAAAGGCGTAAAATGACATAATAAGATCCCTAACGACAGTAAGCAAACAATGAAACAGAGTACTTAATAAGATCATAATCTCATGAACCACTTACCAATATAAACACCCTAATTATTTCCCAAATATCGTTCATTTTATTGTTTCATTGATATATTAACTAGATAGGTAGATCATCTTCTCGTATATCGCCTATTTGCAACGGATATATGAAACAGTATGAAAACTCAATTACGTATAAACGAACAGCGGAGCTCTTCCCGAGTTTTTTAAATTTACCAGCATATGCGCTCATTAACGCTAACTTCGCAGCTAGTAATGTCAGATTCTGTCACAGGGACTCCTAGAAGAATAAAACAAGTTAGGTTTGTGAGTGGAAAACAGAAACAGAGAGTATTTGAGAGGACATCACAAACAAGTGAAGAGAACATACCTCTAATTGATGATTCAGTCTCTAGCTCATGGTTCTGCTCTGCATAAATACCCCTAAGAAATGGAAGAACTTTAACTAATAGGTATTGCAACCGCTTGAGCTTAACATTCTCCTCCTTTTCACTCGATCTCTGAGATTCAGAAAAAAAAAACAAAATGAAGGAATTATTGTTTCCTCTTAACTAGAATAGGTTTACATCTGAAGAGAGTGTATCTACAACCTCCTTACCTTAACAAGCAAAGGTTGACGCAAACAAGCTTTGCAGTTGCAATTCTCCATACAGAAAGGACAGGCAGCTTGAACTTCCTCAGAGGTTCTCTCAGGATACCTATAGAGAAACAAGATTCAAGAGATTCAGATTCTCATGGCACTGCAATCGTTATAGTGTGCAAGTGGAAATACTTTTACCATTTCTTGATGCAGTCATAGCAATAGCGCTTTTTAGTTTTGATGCATTTAGAGCAGAAGACAAGATCAGCCTTATCGGTTAGGTTCTTACATTGATGACAAGTCAAACCCACATGCTTTCTGCTTCCATCAGAGTCATTATCCTGCAAAAGCAAACAGTGTTACATTACAAAGATGATTCAAGCTTGTTCACAGCAATACAAACTGAACGGTAAAATTCCATTAAAAAATGTAGTTCGAAATGCAGAAAGTAAGATTAAGTTATTCAGAAATTAAACCTTCTCGGGCGTATCCATGTCTCTTTCATGGCATATTCTTCTCTTTCCTCTTCCTTTTCCTCTACTTCTTCCTCCGATTCGGTCGAATTGCGACGATCTTTTGCTGGAAACATTCTTATCTGAATCGTCGGAATCATCTGACCTAATTCGCTTCTCCTTCCTTTTCTCCATACTCTCTCACTCTCTCTCTCTCTCTCTCTCTCTCTCTCTCTCCTTCGTTGTCTGCGTTAAAGCAGGGAGTCGCCACTGCTCTTAATAGTGACAAAGTGTCGTCGTTTTGAAACAATAATACGTAATTATAGTACCGCTACGATTACGGCATGCAAAAAGGTTCCATGGTCTAGCGGTTAGGACATTGGACTCTGAATCCAGTAACCCGAGTTCAATTCTCTGGTGGTTTTGTCAGGGTTTAGGTTGTTGTTGCGCTATCAAACCACTAACCTTTATTTCAAGCCATTGTTTTTTTTTTCTGGAAATTGTTAGTTATGTAACGCGAGTTACTTGAGATAATATGATTACACTTGGTGACTTGATTTCCAAGATTCTAAGAACCTTAAACCCATTTCGTTCTAGTTTACTACTTTACTTACATCATAGCCAGGCTTTTTTACACAAGCATTGATAAGCTTTTCAAAAAACAAACCTTGAGCGCCTTTTGTTTGCATTACTAAGTAATGGAGTTTTGCATTAGACCTTGCGCTTCTCTTATGGCTGAGCTCGCAGCATGCATCACTATTTTCTTAATCTACAATGAGATTTGACATTAGCTGAAACTAGACTCTGTCTATCTTCAAAAATGACTACGTTCTGATATAATGAAATATATTCAAACTACCTCTAATCTATCTTCGTTGAACCTGTGGTCTTTTGGTAGTCTTCGGATCTCTTGTGTTAGCCTAAGGCATTCTTCTACACTTTCAGGAGCAACAAAATCAAGTGCCACCTTTATACAAGACTGTTAACAGTTTCATACTTAGGATCACTAACCCTTCAGATATAATCATATAAGTTCTTGAATCATGCTACATGAAATGTCTGGAACAAATGAAAGGAAGGTTTTAATTAGTTGCGTACCTGTATATTCCTCACTTGGTGAGGACAACCTGCAGGGATGAAAACAGCTTCACCGAGGTGTTGCTCAAATGTCCATGGCTCTATATCTGTGCATATGAACAAAATACCATACATCAGACCGTTTCGCAGTAGCAAAGAAGACAAATCCAAACAAGATTCTAACCAAATTCCTCCTTCAGCTGTTTCTTCTGGCTTTCATTCAAGAACATACTCTGGTCGTGAATTGGGTGAATAACCTGAAAATTAAACAAAAGCATAAATGCCAGATTTCTCGAAGACATTAATCATTTACAAATGTGATGTTGTGATGATACGTACCGATTCCACAGGTTTGTTATAGAAATGACGAAACTCATGCTTGTGTCTTTTCAAATACTCAATAAGTTTTGGAACATCCTCTCTTCGAAAGATGTCCCACACAGCACCACCATGCACATCCGTTTTGGAACTCTCATTGCCATTAGTTTCTTTTGGAGCATCAAGTTTCTGCTCTTGTATGGAATCTGCAATGGTACTCTCAACATGTTGTGGAGAACTATCCTCTTTATCCCACGGGGGAGTTGAAGGAAGCGTTGGCATCATGAGTCCAGTCTCCACCGTGGGATCATCGTCACTTTGATACTTTGGAGATAATCTCTCTATCTTCAAACATACGCCACTATAATTCTCCCAAGCAAATGGTTCGTTTATCAGCGTTACATTCTTCTGAAAAATTAAACCCGCGTCCGCTTTTGAATCATGACCTGACTCTTCCATAGGATCAGCTCTTTGAATGTTAGCGCAGACACCTTACATTTGAACAAACTTTCCTCAGTAAAATTGCCTATCATGCATAAACATTAGGATGGAGCTTATTGCAATACCTTCTTGTGAGCCAGACGGTCTCAAACTGCTATTTGATGGTTCTCCCACAAGACCATCGCATTTCTTAAAAGCTTCTTCTTTCAGTGACTTGTTTGCACATTCGCTAGTTTCTTCTCCCAAAATATGCAACTGGGTTTCTGCATATCGTTTCCGTGCTTCTTTTATACTTACGTATTGCCAGGGAGTTATATCTACTTTAGCTGTGTGTGTCAGCACATATACCTAACTCAAGTTCACAGAGCAATTAAAGGGGAAAAAAATAGACAGTTCAATTTCAAAATGCGGTCTATCAAGAATTAAGAAAGTGTGAGAACAAATTGGGACACGCACCGTGTCAGGGATATTACAGTGCAGCTTTGTCACAGAATCTCCTCTATCAAGCTCTTCAGGGAAACCGTACGTAATGTATGTTTTGGGTCCAAGATCTGGCTTCAAGGATTTTTCAGGAAGTTTTGTTGCGAGATTCAAGATACCTGACTTGGGGTCAGTGTAATCAGAGAAAGGTAACGCAGAAATAAACTCGGCGTTATGCCTTGGAAGGCGCTCTTCAAATAAAGTTGATGGAGGCCAATCCTCCAACTTCAGCAATTCAGGCCAACCATTGTGATGCATGCGGCCTTGCAAATAGCCTTTAAAAAACTGACGAATATTGATTTCAACCTAAACGAAAAAGGGATGAGAATGAGTATGCTTCTCAAAAAATTATAAAAGACAGAGAATGGAGTTGACTGACCTGACACCAGTCCAAGCAATTCAACGCTGTCACGCTTTTCCGATCTTCATTGCATTTAACATTGGGATTCATTTCCCTGCAAGCTCTCCACATAACCATTGGTTCCCAACTTAGTCCAGATGTTTTCTCGAGAACATTTCTGACTATCACAGGTTCTGCCCTCATCCAATGCGACTGAAAATGAGCAATATCGTCTCCAGCAAGATCAACAGCATTTGGGGAATATAAGAAGTTATCATGACCATTCTTCCTAAACGCAGTCTGCCTTGTAATGGAATCAACAGTACATGAAGAACATTCATGAGCAATATCCATATCTGGTGGCCTAAAATGCTGAGTAACTTCCTCTGCATTCGTTATCAGTTTTTCAACCCAATCACATTTACACAAACGTCTCAGCTCCAGTGTTGAAGTACCACAACCACCACGCTCTTTGGGAGGGCATGGAATGCTAGCGTCAGAATTAAGCTGCCAAGTAGATATATCCAAATGACTTGTCCTTTCTTGATTGTTCTGTAAACCTTCTCTTAGTTCCTTGCAGCAAGAAAGACATATGTCGGATGAGCAATCTGGGTTCAGACAGCTTCTGTGAAAGTTGGCAATGGATGTGCTGCAAAGGTCACTGTCGTAAAAGGGTGAAGAAACTGTAAGCGAACAAGGAATCACAAAGATGTCTAGAAAGGGACATAATAAAAAATAACTGTCATACAAAGCATCAAAGAAACACGGAAATGAAATTACTTAAATGAAATTACAAGCACCACTTACACCCAAATAACTCCCCCAAATATCGTTCAATAGAAACATCTTCCCTCGTGAACTTGGAGATAATAGCTACATAAGATTCTCTCTTCTTATTGCCTATTTGCAACGGATACAAGAAATAATGTGAAAACTCAAAAAACGTTTGTTTCCCCTACAAGAAAACCAACCAAGCATTTTTAAAGGGGAAAAAAAAAAGCAGTGTTGAAAACTTACCAGTATATGCGTTCGTCTATGTCAAGTTCAGACCTAGTAACATCAGATTCTCTCACAGGGACTCCTATAAGAATAAAAACAGGTTAGAACATACCTAAGAAATAGTGAGAGGAGAGCACAAGTGAAGACCTCTACCTCTAATTGCTGTTTCAATCTCGAGTTCACGGTTCTGCTCTGCATAAACATCCTTAAGAACAGGAAGAAGTTTAACTAACAGGTACTTCAACTGCTTGAGCTTGACACTCGCGTCCTTTTCACTCGGTCGCTGAGATTCAAGAATAAAAGAAATATTAATTCCTCTTAGCAGATTCACATTTCAAAAGTCTAAAAGAGTGATCTTGAACCTCCTTACCTTAACACGCAAAGGTTCCCGTAAACAAGCTCTGCAATTGCAATTCCCCATACAGAAAGGACATGCATCTCTAACTTGCTCACTAGTTCTCTCTGGATACCTATAATACATATTAGAGATTCAAGATTCTCATGAAACACTGCAATGGTAACATTAACGTGTGCAAGTGAAATACTTTTTTACCATCTGATAATGCAGTCAATGCAATAGCGCTTCTGAACCTTGATACATTTTGAACAGAAGATAAGATCACTTTTACTCTTGACGATTTTACATTGATGACAAGTCACCCCCACAATCTTTCCGCTTCCATCAGAGTTATCATCCTGCAAAAGCAATGACAGTGTTCACAAACGTTTCTTCTTTTGGAAATGCAGAAAGTAAGATTAAGATTATTCAGAAATTAAACCTTCTCGGCCGTATCCATGTCTCTTGCATGGCTTCCCCTTCCTCTTCCCCTTCCTCTTCCCCTTCCTCTTCCTCTTCCTCTACCTCTGCTTCTTCCTCCGATTCCGTCGAATTGCGACGATCTTTTCCTGAAAACATCCTTATCTGTATCATCGGGATCATCTGACCTAATTCGCTTCTCTTTCCTTTTTTCCATGCTCTCTCACTAAACGACTCCTTCAGGCTTTTCTGTCTACGGTTAAAGGAGATCACCACTATTGTTAGTGACAGAGCGCAGTCGTTTCAGATGTTATTTATATATTTATATATTAAGCTAAACTACGACAGATTGTCGAAAAAGTTCCATGGTCTAGAGGTTAGGACATTGGACTCTGAATTCAACATCCCGAGTTCAAGTAAGGTTTTCGTAGAACCTATTTTTTTATTGCAGCCGGTCATCTTCTATTTTTTTATTGCAGCCGGTCATCTTCTATTTTTTTATTCCAACCAATCATCTTTCTCCCCAGATATTTATGGAACCCTAAATATAACGCCGCTCTTTTCGAACATGGAGAATCTGTTGCTTGATTCAGGGGCAACTATGGAAATGATTACTTCACAGAGAGTTGGTTGTTTGTAGACGACAAAGAACTGTTTCTTACATAACGAGATTAACAACAGATGCAGAAACCAAAACCAATTGAGATAACAAGCTTAAATAACTCTTTTACTAAAAACTTTTGGTTATCAATGGTTTTTCAAAGGGCTATTTTACTTAAATAACTCTTTTACTTAAATAACTCTTTTACTAAATAACTCTTTTACTAAATAACTCTCTTAGGGGTTTGAGTTGTACGTGACTCAAGTCTATTAAAGGGCTTGAGTGTTGAACGATGAATAACACAGAAAATTTCAGGAACCTGTGATAATCCATCATGTGCTCACAAGCGCTCCTAACCCCTCACCATGAGAGAAGCTGCCTCCACATCCACTGGTAGGTTAATGATGCGCTTGGCATTACTCGAACCCAAGACCTCCACCCTTTAACAACTCTCCACAAGATAAGCTGTCACCAATTGATTTGCAGTTCAATTGGTGACAGCTTATCTTGTGGAGAGTTGTTAAAGGGTGGAGGTCTTGGGTTCGAGTAATGCCAAGCGCATCAATAACGTACCTGGGAGAGCTGAGGGCTCGGCAGGTGAGGGGTTAGAGTCGGTGCGCTGCAGCGCTGTGAGCTTCCACGGAATGAGTTGTCACAGAACCTTTCTTCTTGGTGTGTGTTTATTCTTACAATTGGTATCAGAGCTTCTTAACTAAGTGAGAAGATGAGTGAGAAAGAGATGTCACTGAACATTCCAAAGTTCGATGGAGATTATGAGCATTGGGCCATGCTCATCGAGAATTTGCTGCGATCGAAAGAATGGTAGGAACTGATCGAGATTGAAGTCACTCAGCAAGAGAGGAATGTGATCCTGACAGGAGCTCAACGGACCGAGATCGCAGAACAAAAACTCAAGGATTTGAAGGTGAAGAACTATCTCTTCGCCTCCATTGACAAGACCATTCTAAAGACGATAGCAAAGAAGGATACATCTAAGGAGATGTGGGATTCAATGCGAACGAAATTCCAAGAAAACAAAAGGGTGCAGAGTGCTCAGCTTCAGAGGTTGAAAAGAAACTTTGAACTGCTGGAGATGAAGGAAGGAGAGACTATCACAGAGTATTTCTCCATGGTGATGGTAGTGGCTAACGACATGAGAAACCTGGGAGAGGAAAAGCCGGATGCCAAGGTAGTGGAGAAGATCTTGCGTACACTGGTGGAGAAGTTTAACTATGTGGTATGCACAATTGAGGACTCAAATGATATCAAGGAACTCTCAGTTGATGAGTTGCAGAGCTCCTTACAGGTTGACGAGCAGAACCTAAGTAAAGGTGTGAAAAAAGAACATGCGCTAAAGGTGGAGTATCAAGGATGGAGAGGAAGAGGAAATCACTTCGGTAGAGGATGGTATCCAGGTCGCGGCGGTAGAGGAAGAGGCCGAGGAAGTACGAGCTTCAAGAAGGACACAGTGGAGTGTTACAAGTGTCACAAACTAGGACACTTCAAGTACGACTGTCCCGAATGGGAGAAAGGAGCCAATTACGCTGAAGAAGAGGAAGAGGACATGGTTTTAATGGCACATGTTGATTCGATCAAGGCAGATGACGAGCAAGTTTGGGTCTTGGACAGTGGCTGCAGTAACCACATGTGTGGTTCGAGGGAGTGGTCCATCGAGTTTGATGGGAACTACAGACAAAATGTGAAGCTGGGAGACGATAGAAGGCTGATGGTAGAGGGAAAATGAGATCTCCGACTCAAGATCAATGGGTTGACGCAAGTTATCACCTCGGTTTAATTCGTACCTTGAGAAGCAACCACCTAAGCATGGGACAGCTTCAGCAATAATGGTTAATAATCATTATTGAAGATGACGCATGTGAAGTGTGGCACAAGCAACAATAGAAGATGATCATGCACTCAATTATGTCGAAGAATGGGATGTTTATCATACTTGCATCCATGAAGGGAAGGAGAGAAGATGTGGACTCAAACTGCTTACAAGTCACAGACGAGAACAAGAGTGAGCTCTGGCATAAGAGGTTTGGGCATTTGAGCTACAAAGGTATACAAATGCTTGCTGGAAAAGGAATGGTAGATGGCTTGAATAAAGATGTGGGCGAAGGTGGTGATGAAGCCGTGTGTGAGGTGTGCATAAAAAGGAAGCAAAATCGTGAAAACATACCAAAGAAGAGTACATGGAAAGAAAGCAGAGGACTCGAACTGGTGCATACTGACATTTGCGATCCAATCACACCAACTTCAGAAGGAGTAAGGAGATATTTGATCAACTTCATAGACGACTACAGCAGAAAGTGTTGGACCTTTTTCTTGACAGAGAAGTCTGAAGCCCTCAAAAAATTTAAGCACTGGAAAACAGCAGTGGAGAAGGAGATAAGAGAACCATTGGCATGTCTGAGATCAGCAGAGGCGGTGAGTATAACTCCACATCATTTTAGGAGTATTGCAGAGAGAACGGAATCAGGAGACAATTGACTGCAGCTTATACTCCACAGCATAACAGAGTAGCCGAGAGGAAAAACATGAGCATTATGAACATGACAAGATGCATGTTGATCGGTATGGGAGTTCCAAGAAGATTCTGGCCAGAAACTGCTTCCTATGCAGTACGTATTCTGAATCGAATTCCAGCTGCAATCCTAGGAGATATCACACCACCAGAGAAGTGGAGTAAGCAGAGGCCATCAGTGGAACATCTCAAGGTCTTTGGGTGTGTTGCGTATGCGCTGGTACCTTATGAGGAACGCATCAAACTGAATGAGAAGAGTAAGAAGTGTGTTATGTTTGAGATGAGCAAAGAATCAAAGGCATATCGCCTTTATGATACATAAACTAAAAGAATTGTGACTAGCAGATATGTCAAATTCGATGAAGAGAAGAGATGGAACTGGGAAGAAATCAAAGAAAATGAAAAGTTGTCAATGGATGTGGTGATGAGTGACTCTGAAGAAGTAGGATAACAAGTCACTCACACTGAGAACCAAGATGAAAGGGAAAAAGAAAACAACGAAGAGGAGAAAGGAGGAGATGCAGAGGAAGAAGCTAATAGTGGACATGTTCGTAACAAAGGAACAATGATCAAACAAACTCATGTTTAGATGAAGTATTATGTAACTGATGGAGTGAAGCTAGTTATTGAGGAAGAAGGGGAAAAGTTTATGGCTCTGTTTATTGCAGCAGAAGAGTCTGAAAAGTACGAGGATGCATCACAACATGAAGTATGGAGACAGGCGATGGAAGCTGAGATTAATTCAATTGAGGAGAACAACACTTGGGAACTGGTGGAGCTTCCTGAAGAAGCCAAGGTCATTGGAGTAAAAAGGGTTTTTAAAACCACGTTCAATGAGAAAGGAGAGATTGAGAAGTTTAAAGCGAGACTTGTGGCTAAGGGGTACCATCAAACCCAAGTTGTTGAATTCCACGAAATATTTTCTCCAGTTGCGCGATGGGCCACTATAAGGACACTACTTTCTCTAGCGGCTCAAAGAGAGTGGGAAGTCTTTCAGTTAGATGTGAAGAGTGCATTCTTGCACGGTGAGTTGAATGAGGAAGTGTTTGTGAAGCAACCACAAGATTTCGAAATCAGAGATGCATAAGACAAGGTGTACAAGCTAAGAAAGGCTCTTTACGGCTTAAGGCAAGCCCCCAGAGCATGGTACAGCCGCATAGAAGGGTATTTTATGAAGGAAGGCTTCAAGAAGTGCTATTGTGAGCATAAACTCTTCATTAAGGCGAAAGGAGGAAGCATTTTGATTGTAAGTCTATATGTTGATGATATAATTTACACAGGAAATTCATGTGAAATGTTGAATGAGTTCAAAGAGTCAATGAAGAAGAAGTTTGCAATGACTAATCTAGGAAAGATGAAGTTCTTTCTAGGAGTTGAAGTGGTGCAAGATGAGCAAGGGATTTTTATCACTCCGAAAGAAGTATGCAGAAGATGTCTTGATGAAGTTCGAGATGAGTGAGTGTAACTCGGTGAAAAATCTCATGGTTCTTGGACAGAAACTGACTAAGGAAGGGTCGGGTTCAGCTGTGGATGCTACACGATTCAAGCAACTGGTTGGAAGCCTGAGATACTTAACTGCAACAACGCCTGACCTGATGTTTTCGGTGAACCTAGTCAGTCGCTATATGGAGGAGCCAAAGGATGAACACATGCTAGCAGCTAAGAGGATATTAAGGTATGTTCAAGGGAAAAGCTCATACGGTATCATGTACAAGAAAGGAGGATAACAGGCGCAGCTGGTTGGGTACGTTGACAGTGATTATGAAGGAGATCTTGATGATAGGAAAAGCATATCTGGATATGCTTTCATGCTGGGAGGAGGAGCTGTGTCATGGACCTCTAAGAAGGAAACGATTGTGACTTTCTCAACAACAGATGCGGAGTTTGTTTCTGCATCATATGGAGCTTGTCAAGCTATGTGGCAGAGGAATGTGCTAGAAGAAATGGGGTTTTCTCAAAGGGAAGGAACAGTGGTCTACTGTGACAACAGTTCCACGATCACTCTCCAAGAATCCTGTTCAACATGGTCACAGCAAGCACATCCATGTGCGATTTCACTTCCTCAGTGACTTAGTGAATGAGAGAGTCATTAAGCTGGAATACTGCTCTACTTCAGAGCAACTCTCAGATGTTATGACAAAAGCGGTGAAGCTTGAGGTCTTCGAGAAAATGAGGAGTAATTTGGGAGTGTGCACAAAAGAAGAGTAAACTGGAAAGGAAGCATTCCAGTTTAGGGGAGGATTTGAAGAATAAAGTTAGTTAAGTTGATTGTGTCTTGTCTTTGAAGTAAGTTGAATCTAGTTTGAATAATTCTAAGGCTATTGCTAAGTCCTAGGGGTTTGATTCGTAGTTGTCCTGGTTTGTAGGAAACTACTAGTTGAGTTTGTTTTGGTAGTTTATTGTACGTGACTCAAGTCTATTAAAGGGCTTGAGTGTTGAACGATGAATAACACATAAAATTTCAGGAACCTTTCTTAGCTTTCCTCTTGGTGTGTGTTTACTCTTACATAACGAGCATCTAACTCACTGATAGTAATATCATTCCCAGTCCTGGTGCAATGATGTGGTTTTCTCTTGAGGATAATGATTCTCCATCTCTTGTGTAGAAAGGAGGTTGAGATGGTCTCGGTAAATTGAACAAACTTGCATTGAATATTATAACAATAGTACCCATTGTTGGTATACTCTCTGCTTTCTCCTGAACACATAACAAACCAATGTGAATGCATTTCATGATGTCGTCACTTAGAACACTTGTCTCAACCAGACTTGGATCCACAATCTCTAACAGTTTCCCATCTCTCCAGCTTTTCCATACCTATACACATAATTAACCAAATTAATAGTTCAAACATGGGCGGTCCCGAAACATAACGAGGTTAAACATAGGCATATGCCCCAAATTTTATAAAAATATTACATAGTAAAAGTTCTCCAAACTTGTTTTAGAAAAAAAAAACTTAATCCTTACTAAATTGCTTATGGCCCCCAATATTTTAGGACGCCCTGAATTCAATATGGCCACTCTTTCATAAGAAAACTTTGCTTTTCTTATTTACTTACATAGTTAAGGAGGAACACTGAGCTTTCGTCTTCTGGAGACCAATTGTTTCTCTTGCCTGTAGTGATCTCAATGACTAGTACCCCCAAAGCTATACACATCCAAGGGCGGACCCAATAGTATAATGGGTGTGGCACTTGCCCCATGCTGTTTTTTTTCTCTTTAATAATTAAAAAATACATCTTTAATTTACATTACATAAAAAACGTGCCCCACTCAAAATAAACGAAATAACATAATTAAGTTTTCAGCCCAATAAACAATACTGAGACCCACTTTATAAAATAACTTATCTAAATCTACCAAAAATTTATCAGCCCAATTACCCAAATACTTTAAATCCTAATCACCTCTCTTTAGAGAAAACCTGCGCAAAAAAATAAAAATAATCTTCTTTTTACTTCTTTTCACATTTAACTACCATCAACCATAGGAGCTTGTTTTGGTATATCTTCAAAGTAAGCATATATACCATATGTAACGATCTTCTTTATACTTATTTGATTTCTAGGTTACTTTTTCGTATTGTGTATTATCGTTTTGAATACTAATATATTTTTCATTAGGTATTATGGAGAGATATTTTAAAAACAGTGTGTGTTGAATACTGATTCAGAGAATTTGACCTGAAATCCTTTATTCTCGGCATCAAAAACTAATGTGAAGGATCCAACTTCGACATCAAAAATCAACAAGAATGTGCCTTCAGATTCAGAACCCAATTTGGAAGAATTACCCTCAGATCCTGCAGACAGAAAAATAATATCTGAATATCATCATAATGAAAGAGATGAGGTAAAACATAAATATCTTACTAAAGGTCCTTGTCAACCTCGTGGTCATGATTTTCCTAAGACACTAGTAGAGAATAAGTATAGAAGATTTAATCTAGCTTAGTTTGATCGCTACAGTAGGTGGTTAGAATATACTGTAAAAACAAACAAAGCATATTGTTTGTTTTGCTACTTGTTTAGAGACTACACAGAAAGTAAAGGTGGAAGTGATGAATTTGTGACAAAAGGCTTTTGATACTTGGAAAAATCCGAAAAGGTTAGGAGACCATGTGGGACTAGTGAATAGTTTTCACAACAATGCTATGAAGATGGCTGATAATTTAATGAATCAAGATCAATCAATTGCTCTTGCTTTTTATAAGCAGAATGAAGCAGCAAAAAATGAATACAAGATCAGATTGAATGCTTCAATTGATGCTTGTAGATATTTATTACGGCAAGGATTACCTTTTCGAGGACATGATGAGTCAATGGAATCAGTCAATAGGGGAAATTTTGTTGAACTTGTGAAATATACTGCAAATCAGAATGAACTTGTAAGTAAGGTTGTGTTGGAGAATGCTCCTAAGAACAATCAAATGGTGTCTCGCAAAATTTAGAAAGACATAGCACATTGCTTTGTTGAGGAAGTTATTCAATCTATTATTCAGGAGCTTGATCATGATGTATTTTGCTTGATTATGGATGAGTCTGCAGATGTTTCTACTAAAGAGCAAGTGGCTGTGGTTTTTCGCTTTGTTGATAAAAAGGGGATAGTCAAAGAAAGATTTGTTGGTCTTATTCATGTTCAAGAAACTTCTTCTGCATCTCTATAAAGTGCTATTGATTCCTTGTTAGCAAAACGTGGACTAAGAATGAAAAAGTTAAGAGGACAAGGTTATGATGGAGCTAGTAATATGAAAGGTGAGTTCAATGGGTTGAGATCTCTAATTTTAAGAGAAAAAAGTTCTGCATATTATGTCCACTTCTTTGCTCATCAGCTTCAGTTGGTTGTCGTTGCAGTTGCTAAAAAACATTTTGAACTTATTGATTTTTTTGATAAGATTTATGTCTTGTTAAATGTGGTTGGAGCTTCGCTTGTAAGACAAGATATGATTCGAGAAGACCAACGTAAGATACTCGAGGAAGGAGTTAGTCAGGGTGAAATTAAGACAGGAAAAGGATTAAATCAGGAACATTCAATTCAAAGACCTGGTAATACTCGTTGGGGTTCTCACTACAAAACTTTATTGAGATTGACTGATTTATTCACTTCCATCATTAAAGTTCTGGAGCATGTTGAAAGAGAAGGATCAGATGGTAACAAAAGGTGTCAAGCTAATGGTCTCCTCAAATACTTTCACACGTTTGACTTTGTGTTCTACTTACAGTTCATGCTACTTCTTCTTGGTCTCACAAATAATCTATCACTGGCTTTACAAAGGAAAGATCAGGATATTTTGAATGCAATGTCTTTAGTGAAATCTACCAAGCAACAATTGTACAAGCTGAGGGATAATGGATGGGATTCAATCATTGGAAAAGTGAACTCCTTTTGCGAGAAAAATAAAACAGAGTTACTCAGTATGGAAGAAGAATTTGTTGATCCAAAGAGGCCAAGATAGAGAAGCAACATAACAAACTTGCATCATTATCAAGTTGAATGTTTTTACACAGTATTGGATATTCAAATTCAAGAGTTTAATGATCGTTTTGATGAGATAAACACTGAGCTGCTTGGTTGCATTGCATCTTTAAGTCCCATTGATTCATTCCACCAGTTTGATCAGTCAAAACTTGTAAGATTATCAGAGTTTTATCCTGAAGATTTTTGCTCTCTGGAACGGATATCTCTTGAGCATCAACTTGGTATTTACATTGATAACATCTCTGAAGATCTTGCACGTGTGACGGTGGAGACCAAAAATATCTTTCACATCCTCTTGTTTATCGACTTTTGAAGCTAGTTTTGACTTTGCATGTTGCCACCACTACTGTCGAGAGATCTTTTTCTGCGATGAAAATTGTGAAGACTACTTTACGCAACCGAATAGGTGAAGAATTTTTGAATGCTTGTATAGTGTATTATACTGAAAAGGATCATTTTGACAAAGTGACAAATGAAACAGTGATAAAAAGATTTCAAGATATGGGAAAACGCAGAATGACTTTATGAAATTTTTGCATTACTTTTTATTTTATGAGGGATTTTTTGTTTTTAATTATTATTTCAGTTTGATTTTAATTTTAAATTATATATCACACATTTAATAGATATATTTTATTTATTATTAGTTATTTTATTTATTATAATAAAAATTATATGCCACAGTCTATTTAGATTTCTGGGTCCACCCCTATTTACATCTGTTTTCACTGAGAGTTGCTCGTACATCACATATTCTGGGGGAATGTAACCGCTGCTTGGCGCATGCAACCACCAAATAATTTTTTTTTCTTTTACATAGTTAAATGATATTATCTGTTCTAGGGCAACTTACTAGGTTCCTGCAATTCTGTTTGTAAACCTAGTCTGACTTGTCTGGTTTGTATCAAACAACTTAATTATTCCAATGGGACGAACCGCAAGAAACATAAGAATATGTGTTGTAGTCGGGAAGAAGAACAACAGCATGTCATGTCCAAAGTGGATTTAATTGGAAATGTTTTTGATTTTGAATGTTTTAGTTTCTTCAGGATTTTTCTAAATTTATATATTACCAAATTACACCAAAAAAAGAATAAGCCAAGTGATCCCATATCTTTTAGACTTACTTGTTTGCTATCGTGACTTGCGTCAAAGTAGGTGGATCCTGCTACATCGCTATAATAACTGCATTAATACGCAGGACCGGCTCAAAACTATGATGAGCCCTAATGCAAAAAAAATATTTGGAGATTATCTATCAAATTTTTAAACAAAATTTTTTTTAGAACCTATAATATTAAACTTTTTAAAATAGAAATTTTAAAAAATACATGTACTCTTTGTTTGAACTTTTTATGAACTTAAATTATTTACATAATTGTATTTTTATTACACGATATTTAGTGATGAGAAAAACAAATTACACTATATTTAGTTGAATATAATATTATACATGTAATTTAAACATAAAAACTTTTTAAAAAACAATTGGCATGGGCCCAGAGCGGTCGCACTGATCGCCTTATATACTCAACCGGCCCTGCTAATACGGGAAAAGGGAAGTTTTTTTAGCGTATCCGAGTTAAAACAATACAAGAAAAATGAAAGTTGTGGTTGTAATGTAGATAGCAGAAGTAGAACTCACAATGTTGCTTGACAAAAATAAAAGAACTCACAATGTTAAACATGACCGGTTCTAAGATTTTGAAGGTTATAAACATTTTGTTACAAATTTTAATAATTATCTTTACAATCTGAAGATCACAAGATTTATGTATGTTAATTTTTTTAAAAAATCAACAATACTATTAATTCTGGATCATGCCCTATTGATAATAGTTGAGTCCAACTCTTTATTATTATATATTTCAAAAATGAAATAGTCCTCTTTACTTTTTGTAAAAACACATTGTGGTTTTAAAGTTCAAAACTGCAACTTCCTATTTATTTTCTGCAACTCCTCTCTTTTTTTTTTTTGTCCGCCGCCCATCAAAGCTAGATCAAGTGGTGATCAGACGAATCGATCCTCCTAGGAGCATCTCCGTCTGGCCTGGTCTGATCTATATGGGAAAAAATAACTCCTTTCCTTCTCGCCTCCTTCGCCAGTGCATCTGCGCGAACATTCCTACTTCGAGGGATATGAGTAAGCCTCATATCCGCAAAGTCCTCCTGTAATCTCTTCAGTCTCTCGATTTCTGTTGTGAAGGATGGCCATTCCTCTCTTTTTTATAGCAACTGTACGAAAAATGGGGACCACATTCAGTTGCTAACATTGTCAATCGATGGTTTATATTTTTAAATAATAGTATTTAATTTGGTAATGTCTTTTTTCGCAATGCTTCTTATAAAAGAACGTTTTAATGTTTAAAGGGAATTATATACAGGTGAAGATTGTTTAAATTAGTTTTTTGTTTTAGTTTTTAGTTTTTAGATTTTGGTTTCAGATTTTAGTTTTTGGTTTTTGATTTTTAAGTTTTCAGTTTTGTTTTTCAGCTTTTGATTTTTATTTTTAGTTTTTAGATTTTGGTTTTTCTGTAGTTTTTAATTTTTCAAAAAAAAAATCAATGCATTATTTAAAATAATAACACAAAACATAAATAAAAATTTAGAAATTTCCATTAAATTTATAAACACAATCAGTTCAATACTTTTTAAACCTTACAATTTAATTATTTTGCATCTAAACATCTATTCTGTTAAACTAAAAACATAATCTATTTATATAGGTTTGGTCCAACTATTTAATAAAATTATTAAAACCTCTTATTAATTATTTAAGAAAATATTTCACACAAATATTTCTAAAAAAAAAGTATAAAGAAAAAATATACTCGTCCTTTGAAGGACGGATCAGAATCTAGTTAATTTTTTAAAAAATAAGGGTCAAAACAAATGTTTCATTTGGTTATTTCCAGAATATGTCTTAATAAAGGTCATTAGGTTTTTATTTTAATCATTGTAAAACGCGACTAATTCGTCAACTATTTCGGTGAAAAATAAATAAAGAGATAACTAGCTAAAGTGCCATATTTGGCACCTATAATTAGAGACTTGCACATGATGTGACAATCACTTTCCTTTAGACCATTTTGCCCTTCTCTACACTCTCTCTCCTCTCATTGACATTTCTCTCCTTTTTTTTTTCTCTTCAATCCCTAATTATTTTACGAATCTCTATCATTCTATATACAATTAAATTTTAAATTTCATTATTTTTTCATAAGTGGCTTTGAATCCTCAATTTTTTGACCTTTTTTTCTCTCTAATCCCTAATTATTTTCAAATCTCTATCATTCTATATACAATTAAATTTTAAATTTCATTATTTTTTCATAAGTGGCTTTGAATCCTCAATTTTTTGATGATATCAATTTTCTGGGTTTTAGATTCGACGTTGTGTTAGCGGTTAACAAATATTGTAGACGTTAACATAAGTGTTAGTTGTTAACAATTATTTTTACGCTTCGCGTTAATAAATGTGTTCGCTGTTAACAAATATTGTAGACGTTAACAGAAGTGTTAACTGTTAATATTAGGAAGATAATCATAGTATCTTATGGATTAGCTTCCAAGTTGTGTTTATCTCCTTACGATATTATTTGTGTTAGAGATAAGTCCTATAAGTCCTAATAACTTGCGGACTAAGGAAATCAAATCTTTGTATTTAAAGAGAGCGTTTGCTCATTATCAATCAAGTGAATAGTTTACAAGTCTTTTGTTTCTTACTTTACATGGTATCAGAGCAAAATTCCTGAAACCTAATTTTTTTTTTTTTCGGCGATAAAGTTCTTTAGTTCATCAGGTTGATGGCTGGAGAAGATGATTCTGTTGTCTCCAAAGACAGCTCTGTTCCAGATGAGCAGAGTAATAAGAATACGACGTCTCCGTATTCTTTGTTCGCTTCAGACAATCCTGGAGCCCTTATCACATCCGTGATGTTCACCGGTGATAATTATAATGAGTGGTCCACAGAGTTGGTCAATGCGTTAAGAGCTAAGAGGAAGTTGGGATTTATTGATGGCACAATACCGAAACCATCTATTACTGATCCAAAGTTTGAACTCTGGTCTTCAGTAAATTCGATGATCGTTGGATGGATACGCTCTTCTATTGAAGCACGGGTTCGATCGACGGTTACATTTATGTCTGATTCCCATAAGATTTGGGATAACTTAAAGAAGAGATTTTCAGTGGGCAACAAGGTTCAAGTTCACCTTCTCAAAGAACAGTTAGCAAGATGCCGTCAAGATGGTCAGTCGGTCATAGACTACTATGGTCGTTTGGCTAAACTATGGGAAGAGTTGGATATGTACAAACCTCTACCTCCTTGCAGTTGCAGTGCAGCCGCAATATACGAGAAAGATAGAGAAGAAGAGAAAGTTCATCAATTCTTGATGGGCTTAGATGAAGTTCGTTTTGGTGTTGTTTGTCAGGGAATTATTGCTAGCGACTCACCTGCTCACCTTGGAGAAGCTTATGCAAAAGTAATTCGTGAAGAACAACGGCTTACTTCTGCAAAGGACAGGGAAACACAGCAGAATGCGGTTGGTTTTGTCGCCAAGAAAGACTTGTCTGAGTCAAGTAATGGTCTTGGTTCGTCCTCTACAAAACTCAATCAGTGTACACATTGTGGACGTAAAGGACATGATAAGTCTAATTGCTGGCAGTTGGTTGGATTCCCAGATTGGTGGGAAGAAAGGTCTCCACCAAGAGATAATAAGTCAGTTTGTGGTCGTGGTCGTGGGGTCTCTACATCTGATCAAAATCGAAACAATGGAGCTCGTAATGCACATGCTACTTCGGCTAATGCTTCGACGTTCCCATCCTTCACTGAAGATCAATGGAAAGCTCTCACTCAATTACTCAATGAAAAGTCCAAGTCGTCAGAAAAGTTGACTGGTAAGAAAATTTATGGAGATCTTATACTAGACACTGGAGCTTCGCACCATATGACTGGAGAGCTCAAGTTTCTAGACAATGTCACACCCATCCCACCTTGTCCGGTTGGCTTTGCAGATGGAAATCGAGCATATGCCACACACTTTGGCAATTTTCGGATTACAAATAACATAGTTCTCTCGAATGTGTTGTTTGTGCCAAACCTTAACTGCTCCTTGATATCGGTTTCAAAGTTACTCAAACAAGAAAAGTGATTTGCTGTACTAACTGATACAATATTAATTTTGCAGGATCGTTTCTCGAGGACCCTGATTGGAACAGGTGAAGAACGGGATGGGGTTTATTTCTTTAAGGATGTTATGGCTGCGAGAGTTCATGTTGCTGGTTCAAATGTTCGGTCAGAGGATCAGTTTCAGTGGCATCAAAGGCTGGGGCATCCTTCGTTTTCAGTGTTATCTTTTTTACCTTTGTCGTTCTCTTCCAATAAATCTGCTTCTCACAAACCTTGTGATATTTGTTTTCGAGCTAAGCAAACTCGAGAGATTTTTCATGAAAGTTTGAGTAAGACTACTAATTGTTTTGAGCTTATCCATTGTGACGTATGGGGTCCATATCGTTCACGTTCCTCTTCTGGTGCATCTTACTTTCTCACTATCGTAGATGACTTCTCTCGTACTGTTTGGACATACCTACTTCTTGAGAAATCAGAGGTCAAAACTGTGCTTCAGAATTTTTGTATGATGACTGAGCGACAATTTTCTAAACAAGTCAAAACCGTTAGGAGCGACAACGGTACATAATTTATGTGTATGGCTCAGTTCTTTCGAGAAAATGGAATTGTGCATCAGACTTCTTGTGTAGCAACTCCGCAACAGAATGGTAGAGTTGAAAGGAAACACCGTCATATTCTTAATGTCTCTCGTGCACTGTTATTTCAAGCAAGTTTACCAATAAAGTTCTGGGGCGAAGCAATCTTAACTGCAGCATACCTTATCAATAGGACACCCTCGGATGTCCTTAACAATCAGTCTCCGTTTGAAGTTCTATATGGAACAAAACCATCTTTCAATCAGCTCAAAGTTTTTGTCTGTCTATGTTATGTTCATCATCGTGCTAGGGACAAAGAAAAATTTAGTTCACGAAGTCGTCGTTGCATATTTGCAGGATATCCTTACAATCAAAAAGGATGGAGGGTCTATGATCTAGACAAGAAAGAGTTTCTGATCTCTCGTGATGTTATCTTCCATGAGAATGTATTTCCGTTTTCTACAAATGTAGTTACTACAGATCAGTCGAGTAAGTCGTATCTGATACTACCTTTAGCATCAGATGATGACTGGCTTATTCAAGAGTTACCAGTCACAAAAGAAAGGGGGAGTAATAATGAACCGGTCATGTCTGAGTCTACTTCAGGTCTCCCTGCTTCATCTCCTACAGATCATCAAGTTTCATCAGAAACAGAGTGTCCTTCACCACCGGTAGTACCGTGTGTTCCAAGTTCTACCGCTTCTCCGTTGGAAGTTTCAGAAAACGCACCTGAGATTGAGTCCTTGGGTCGTGGTCATCGAAATAAAGCTCCACCTATTAAGTTTCAAGACTACGTCGCTCACACTATTCAAGGTCTCGACGACACTAAAGAAACCCATCTCGTTCTCAACTGCGCTTCATCATCGGCCTCAGAAACAGTCCAAGGTAAAATTTTGTATCCAGTTAGTCATTATGTTTCTAACCTTAAATTTTCAGAATCACATCAAGCCTTCTTGGCTGCTGTAACTGCTGCTACTGAACCTAAACGTTACTCAGAAGCAATCAAGTCTAAGTTCTGGTGTGAGTCGATGAAGGATGAGATTATTGCTCAAGAGGAAACTGGAACATGGGATATTGCTTCTCTCCCACCTGGCAAGAAAGCCATTCCCTGTCAAGGGATTTATCGTATCAAATACAACACTGATGGAACAATTCGTCGTTATTAGTCTCGATTAGTTGCTTGTGGTAATAATCAAAGTGAAGGTGACGATTTCACAGAAACTTTCGCTCCTGTTGTCAAAATGAATACTGTCAGGTTTGTTCTCCGTTTGGCTGCTGCAAAGGGCTGGGAAGTTCATCAAATGGATGTTTATAATGCATTCCTCCATGGCGATCTTCAAGAAGAAGTTTACATGAAACTTCCTCCAGGGTTTACTCATTCTGATCCTAATAAAGTTTGTCGTCTAAACAAGTCTATCTACGGCCTACGTCAGGCACCACGCTGTTGGTTCTCTAAATTATCATCAGCACTCATTAAGTTTGGTTTTGTTCAGTCTTACTATGACTATTCTCTGTTTTCATATACAAAAGGAGGCAAAGAAGTTCGGGTGCTTGTGTATGTCGACGATCTTATACTCGCCACCAACTGTATGGACCTGCTTTCTCAGTTTAAAACATATCTCAGCCAATGTTTCAAGATGAAAGATCTGGGAAAGCTGCGTTATTTCTTGGGCATAGAAGTTGCTCGTTCTTCTGAGGGAATGGTACTATCGCAACGAAAATACACTTTGGATCTGATTGCTGATGTGGGCTTCAACAACGCACGTCCTGTTGCTACTCCGGTCGAGCAGAATCATAATTTAGCAGCAGACAAGAGTCCACTTCTTTCCGATCCCAAGCAGTATAGAAGACTTGTTGGTAGGCTCGTGTATCTTGCCAATACCCGTCCAGAGTTGTGTTATGCAATTCACTTGTTGTCACAGTTTATGAAAGCACCGCGAGAAGAACATTGGGCTGCAGCTCTTCGAGTTGTTCGGTTTCTCAAAGGCTGTCCAGGTCAAGGAATTATTCTCTCCTCCAGTCCAAACCTCGAAGTATCCTTGTATGTTGATGCATATTGGAGT
Source organism: Eruca vesicaria subsp. sativa (assembly GCA_932364175.1). Lineage (NCBI taxonomy): Eukaryota > Viridiplantae > Streptophyta > Magnoliopsida > Brassicales > Brassicaceae > Eruca > Eruca vesicaria. The sequence goes on along the minus strand of CAKOAT010244043.1, from coordinate 43,465 downwards.
AATTGTCCCACTTCTCGTCGCTCATTGAGTGCCTATGTTGTTTTTCTTGGGGGATCACCAATTTGCTGGAAAACAAAGAAGCAAAAGACTGTGTCTCTTTCTTCCGCTGAAGCCGAATACAGAGCTATGGGATCTGCAACTAAAGAAGTCAAGTGGGTCATCAATATTTCTAAAGACCTCGGTGTTCCAGTAACCAAGCCAGTCTCTTTTTACTGTGATAGCAAGGCAGCTATGCATATTGCGGCAAATCCTGTATTCCATGAGCGTACAAAACATCTAGAACGTGATTGTCATAGCGTTCGTGATGCTTTTCTCGCTGGTCTCATTTCTATGTCTTATGTTCATTCCAAGGATCAAGTTGCAGATGTACTTACCAAAGCTCTTGGTCGTCCACAGTTTGAGTATTTGTCTTCCAAGTTGGGACTAAAGGATCTTCACTCTCCAACTTGAGGGGGAGTATTAGGAAGATAATCATAGTATCTTATGGATTAGCTTCCAAGTTGTGTTTATCTCCTTACGATATTATTTGTGTTAGAGATAAGTCCTAATAACTTGCGGACTAAGGAAATCAAATCTTTGTATTTAAAGAGAGCGTTTGCTCATTATCAATCAAGTGAATAGTTTACAAGTCTTTTGTTTCTTACTTTACAGTTAACAATTATTTTTACGCTTCGCGGTAATAAATGTGTTGACTGTTAACAAATATTGTAGACGTTAACAGAAGTGTTATATGTTAACAAATGTTTTTACGCTTCGTGTTAATGAGAGGAAAAAGAAAGGGCATTCTCGACATTTCCTTGCCAAATGGTTGTGTCAGTGTCATTCATGTCCAATCAATGGTATTTTACTAATTTGAGCTTCAAATATGGGTAGTTCACTAAATCACTCATAAATAAAAGTCTATGTAAAATATGAAACAAACTTGCAAAAAAACTGAACGTAATCCATACGGGGAAGTAAAGTCATAGAGATATAGAAAATTGGGACCATCAGAAAGGGCAGTGACTTGATGGCCTTGAATTGATGTGATATATATGTCTCTCGGTTCTTACCCAGCAATGTCACGAAGACGATGGTAGTAGCTTTGACGAGTTGTTCCACCTCAGTACAGTAGTGAGTAGAGAAGAGAAGAAAAAAAAAGGACCAGAAAAAAAGAGAATATATACAATTTTTCCTTTAACCTAAAAACATGTTCATGGTGATATAAATGATTAGGATATTTTGAGGAAATGTCATTTTGAAGATACAATTTTTCAAACAAAAATATCACGAATCCCCTTAAAAAAAACATCTAAATATAAATATAAATATATATATATATATATATATATATATATATATATATATATATATATATCTAATTATATAAAGTAGAGTTTTCTCTACGAAGCTGCCATGTCACTAATTAATTTTAACAAAGTATGACATGTGGCAATATGTTGCGAATTAAGTTTTTTTGAGTATTTTCGTGGACTGTTAGATTAATTTAGTTTAGGTCTAAACTGGATGTAATTGGGCCATCTATCTCTCTAAATATGATATAGTTTTCATAAAGATTCGTTAATGATTTCATCTCTGGATCGAAGCAAACAAGCAACCATATCTCTTCTTCGTCATGTACATATTTTATGTGTTAACCACGACGGAAAGCCACACCGAATCCCAGAGATCTAACATCGATTCAGATCTCTACCACATTTCTTCACTTCTTCGCCGGATTCGACGTTAAGCAACTCCGCGGCGAGACTACTAATCAGCCACGATCACACACCGTCCGATGATGGTGACAAGTCTACATCTTCAATCATTTAAAGGATGGTGATTTACATGTGACATGGACAACCATAACGACACCATCATATATGACTCTGTCGGACAGATCTTCCGAGCATCTCATGGTTACGGCAATTCTTGCTTGGCGCAACAACCGCGGCAGTGAAGATGGTGGTTCTTGGTTGGCTCAACGGCAGCGGTTGGAACACGGTGGATCGAGAGTGGTGAGAGATGGAGGACAGGTTCATCTTAAAGGCTCCAGTGGTAAACCAAATTATAGATGGAAAATCTCCTAGAAGAGAAAACTCTAGATTAAATCAAAATAGCATTCATTTATAAACAGTCAAATTTACATTCATTTATAATCAAACCTAAAGACTTATATATAAAAAGTTTCGGATTGTATCTTTGATTTGTTCTTCAAAGTCATTGTGCAGTTTTAAAGATTATTTATTCATCTTAATACGTGACATAACATAATTATAGATTTATAAATAACTTGGCTTTTCTATTTTTCTATAGCAAGTTATTTCATATAATAAAATAGTAATGTGAAATGCAAAAAAAGTAAAAATGTTCTAGTCGGACAGCCATGTATCTTTAACTCATAATAATTTTTCTATTATACACTTTAATACATATTGAATGAAATAAATTAAATTACTTTGAATAAGTAACCAGTAGTATTTCCATGCATCATTTTTGTTTTTAGCCATTTTCCATAATTTAAGCCAATAGTATTTGAAGAAGTGTATTTTTTTTTTGAAATTTATGATTACGATTATCATTTTAAAATGTTTATCTTTGGCCTGCATACAAGAAAAGAATTATCTAAGATGACATTGTCTAATTCAGATATAAAATATTTCTATATTATTTCAATTTATTGTCATATTAAAGTGAGTACTTTCTTCTGTTTAAGGAACGTGTGAAACTATCTCTAACGCAAATTCTAAAACTATTACTAATAAACAAGTTAATGAAATCTCTATCTCTCTTATACAACTCAAATGAGAGGGGCGTATTTAATTAAAAAATTTAGGTGACTTGTACTAAAATGATAAATCCGCGGTTATTCAAATACAAATTTTAAAAACTCTTTTAAAATTCATTGTTAATGTACTTGATATTTTATAAAGTACTCTAAAATACATTGTTACTGAAAATATTTTAAGCTGTGAAGTTTTAAAATTTTCAAGTGATTTTAGAATGTTTGACTGAAGTTTCTTAGTTTAAAATAAATAAAACATAAATCTCATTGTTTTAAGTTATATTCTAAGGTGTTTTAACAAAAATCATAAAACTTTTCAATTCCTTAAAATGATCTACAACCACATCAAAAATAAAATCTCCTGCAAGAAACATTTATCTCCGGCCTACCTACAAGAAAAGAATGATCTAATATGACATTGTCTAATTCAGATATAAAAAATTTCTACATTATTTCAATATATTGTCACATTAAATTGAGTACTTTCTTCTCTTTAGAGAACGTTTGAAACTATATGTAACGCAAATTCTAAAACAATTACTAATAAATAAGTAAATGAAATCTCAATCTCTCTTATACAACTCTAATGGGAGGGGCATATTCAACTAAAAAATTTAGGTGATTTGTTCTAAAATGACAAAGTTTAAATATAAAATTTTAAAAACTCTTTTAAAATTCATTGTTAATGTACTTGGCATTTCATAAAGTACTCTAAAATCCATTGTTAGTGAAAATATTTGAAGTTATGAAGTTTTAAGATTTTCAAGTAATTTTACAATGTTTGACTGAAGTTTCTTAGTAAAAAATAAATAAAACATAAATCTCATGGTTTTAAATTATAGGCTAAGGTGTTTTAACAAAAATCACTTAAAACTCTTCAATTTCTTAAAATTATCTACAACCACCTCAAAAGTTAAAATCACCTCAAACTTTAGAATAAATACATTCTCCTAAAAATCTCACATTGTTGGTGATTTGTGATTAATAACCTCTTAAACCCAAAGTCTTCACCGAAATAAATTTAAATTATGAAATAAACATTACAACAAAAGGAAAATAACCTCTTTTTGTGCAAGAAAAAAATATAACCTCTTTTTCCTTTTTAGGTAGATGGATACTTGTGCTTTGTCCCAAAAAATATATATCATGGAGCTTATCTACTTTATTATTTTGAATGCTTGAGCTTGAGCTTTGTTCCAAAAAAACTTCATTTTTGGTAGATGGATGCTGGATCATTGTTCTAAAAAAATAATCTCTTAAACCAAAAGTTTAACAAAGAAGCAGCAGGAGCAAATAAGGAAGGCTTAGACTTATCTATTCTAATATTTTGTTTTGGTAGATGGATGTTCGAGCTTTACGCATTTGTTTTGTGAATATCTAAACTTATAGATAGAGAAACATATAGAAGTCAAACGAATAAGATTAAAAGAGATGCAATGAAAATGCTAAAATTTACAGTTACAAATTAATAATTACCATAGTATCAATTATGGTAGTGGCTATTTTTTATCGAAGGTATTCTTTGAAGTTTTAGTTTCAGAAATTACATAATTTCTAGCAATATTGGCAATAAGTAAAATAGTGTAACTATATTTTTTAACAATAATATATTAAAGAATGTTAATCTTATAATTAATTATATATCATGGAACATAGCATAATATTGGGGTAAAATAAATGTTGATCAATTGATAGGAATTTTCAAATAAATTTCAGATTAAAACATTAATAAATAGTAAAATGATATAATGTACTAAATTTAGTTTTTTAAAAAATACTTTGGCCCAACTCTTTATTTCTGATCATATATGATTTGTTTTGTAATTATAGTAAATTTGTTTAAATTTAAATATAATGGACAATAAATTAATTTTTTTTAAAATTACATTAAATTGGTTTTAATAGTAAAACAAATATATGTTCTGTAAGTATAGTGGACACAAATGTAATGTTACTATATTTAATTAAATGTAATATAAAAAAAACACTAAAATAAAAAGATCAACCATAATTTTAACAATGATATCAATTAAAAAAAATACATACTTGCATTATCCAACAAAAGACATAATCTAAAGTCACTCGATAACAAAAAAAAAATAACAGAACTGAAATTAGATAATTTATACTAAAACAACAAATTAAAATATCTATATGGACATACTTAAAATAGAATAAAACTCCATTAATAGTCGTATTTGAAAATTTAGTTGATCCCAAGGGAAAAGAATGATAAAAAATTAAAAATGATTTTTTCATACATAATTAAAATAAAACTATTAAACTATAAAAACAGTTAAAAAACTAATGATATAAATTCATGCGCGAAGCGGGGCTTATCCTAGTATATATATATCACGGAAAACCTGAGATTGGTAGACATAACCTTTATATGGTTCTTGGTGATATAAATTATTAGTATCTTTTGAGGAAATAGCATTTTGAAGATACAACTTTTTCAAAAAAAAAATCACTAAAATAGTTTTTTTGGGAAATGTCCACTATTGCATGTAATAGGTTTAGTAGATATCCGTCTAAATCTAAAATTGTGTAATTTAGCTAAAGACCATCTCTAATGGTTCATTTTATTTTTTTAAAAAAGAGTTATGTTTTATTCTAATAGTATTCTATTTAGAGTGAAAATAGAATGATGACTAATAAATAAACAAATTATTCTATATATAGTGAAAACTATTTTCACTATTTATATAATGAAAAATAGAATACCTATTGAAATATTTTTTACTTTGAACTCTATTTTATAGTAAAAAGATAGAATGAGATTGAAAATGCTCTAACGACATCATTCAAAATTTTAGCAAACAATATCACAAAAAAATAATTAATATAAAACAAAAAGTCAGAAAAGAAACTAGAGGAGAATCACACTTTATTTGAGAGACTTATTTACATGTGTCATTTTCAATATAACAACAAATATCTAATATATTAAATTAGAACCTTATTTAATCTTTTGTATGATTTTTTAGGATCGTCTACCAGAAAGTTTATCAAATTATACATAATTTAATATCTTTGAATATCTTAATATTTTATTGAAAATAAATAATTTTATACTTAAAATTCTAACAAAATCTTTTCAAATTTTTTTAAAGTATATTTTCGTAAGTAGTATATTTAAATTTTAATTAATCATTAAAATATAATTAGTAACTAAAATTAATTTTTTGATATAAAAATATTTTAATTATATTTACTGATAATTACATAAATTAATATTTTATTGAAAATATTTATTTTAAAAAATTGCTGGATTTTTGAAAAATAATTATTTGTATTCCAAATAAAACGTATTTATATTAAAATATATCTTATAATATATTAAATTAAATTATAGTTCTAGGACTTCTTATGAGTGATTTTTATTTGAAACAACTCTTAAAAAGTTTATCAAATTATACATAATTTAATTATAATATTTTTGAATATCTTAATCTTTTATATGGAAAAAAATAACTTCTTATTTAAACTTCAAACAGAAACTTTTTCAAATCTTTTTAAAATCTGTTTTCGTAATTAGTTACTTTAAAATATAAATATCTATAAAATATAATTAGAAATTAAAATAAATTCAGTTTGTTTTTAAACAAATATTTTTTTTGAAATTATATTTACTGATGATTAAATAATAATTTATTTTAGAAGTTACATATTTAAAAATAGTTTCCTAGATTTTTTTTAAAAAAAAATATCATTTGTATTTCTGATAAAAATAAATATATTAAAGTACACCTAATCTATTGAATTATAACTTTATATATTTCCTGTGTTATATTTTAATTTTGCATTATCAAACATGGGTTCATCTAAATCATTTAGCTTTCATGATATAACATATTTATTTTACATGTAGTTTATCTTAAACGTTGTTAAGAGGTTGATTGTTTCTAGTTTTTGGATTAGTTTCTGGTTTTTGTTTTTCCAAAAATCATTTTGTCTCCAATCAAGATTTTGAAAATATAGATTTCCTAAAATGTAGGGAAACTAGTTTTTGCAAGTAACAGTTTTTTAACATAAAAACCAAAAACCAGGTTTTCATGGTTTTTTCCTAAACCTACGTTAGTTTTTCATTTGTTTTTACAAAAAATGTTTTCATCACATTTATGTTAATATAAGAAAACATGATAAATACTATAAACAAATAAAATTTTGTAAGAATCATCTGCTTACTAATTATTAAATTCGTGATATATTCTTTTGTAAATTTTTATTTTGTTTTAAAACAAGAAATTAACTTCTAAGTTATTTAAAAAGTTTCAGTACAAAAAAATCATTAATCAAATTTTTGAAAATATATTTATTTTATACAGTTTCCCAAACTTATAAATATATATTTAAAATTTATTGTGTTTATAATTATCGAACTATTGATATATTTGTTTATAATATTTTAAAATATTTTAAAAACAAAATTATTTATTTATTTTAAAAAATATTTATAGATTTTCATTTTTGAACTTTGTTAACTATGTATTATCATATATATATATATGAATTGTGGTTCATCTATTTATTTTGTATTATTTGTTGTGATCATAGTAATTAATATTTTATTATTAATTTTTATTCAAATTCAAAAAAAAAATCTTAACAAAATATAGTAAAATTTAAAACTAAAAATCAACATTTCATTTTTATAAACAAAAACTACAGAAAAACTAAAATTTATAATAAATATTTTCTTAGTTAAAAAAAAAATAAAAAACTAGAAACCAAAATCACCATTCGTGTTTTTCCAAAAACTAAAATCTACTGCAAAATCAAAAACCAAAAACTAAAAAAACTAAAATCTAAAAACTAAAAGCCAAAAACTAAAATCTAAAAACCACTAAACAATCATCACCTAAAAAAGGTTTATCTTAAACATGTTTAACCAATTCTCTCTAAATCTACCCATACCAATTCAAATCAAAATAGTCAAATCTATCTCAGACCAATCCACATTGTCTTTCGAAGATAAAATCACATCTATTTAATAAAAAGTTCACTTATTACTAATATCTATATAAATTATATAAATATACCTGATAGTAAAGTAAAAAATACATATCTCACAATTATAAAAATTTCTGGGATTATTTTTTATATTAACAAATCTAAGTACCATAATACTTTTACAGTATATGGTATAATGACATGTTTATATATACTTGATTAATCATAAAACCCTTCCACATGATATATAATTACAAATTCATATTTATATAATAATATGTTAATATAGTTTTAAAAATCATTAATAAACACACCATAATATATATGATTCCATAAAGTTGTAATAATTACTTTAACTTTTAATATTTTATTACATAAGATATCTCAAATATATAAGCTAACCAATTTTCAAATTCTGAATATTTTTAAAGGATATCTTAATAATTATTTTTCTAGATTTTATTCATAGAATCTGTAACTAACATACTTATCTTACATTCATTAATGTTTACAAGAAAATTAAACAAAACTAATAGATTATAAATGAAATCATATATACTTATCCAATTTTAAACATATCATATATTCACTAATATATCCAACTAAAAAGTGTAACAAGGAACATATTCGAAAATGGATACAATAAAAGTTAATTGGTTTGGATGTTGGTTATTATCTTCCGGTCTGGTTACTCAGACCACCTCAAATTTGATTAATAGAATAGTTATTTGCTGTTTAAAAAAAAAGAAAAAAAAAGTTAATTGGTGTGTATGGCTGACACTTTATAGTTTATATACAAGGCCTTATATTTGGTTTTCAGAGGCCATTGCAGATCGACGATCCTCTTAGAAGATTGAAAAATGCGAATTTAAACAATTTCTTATATACTAAAGCACAAATCAGTCAGCTAATCTTGCCACATAATTTAAAACAAAATAAGTAAATAAACAAAAAAAGTCATACAGAGTCTTAGTTGAGTCTGTAGTCGATGACAAAAAAAAAAAAAAAGTTAAAACAAAATCCATGTTACATGTTGTTTCAAAGTATTGAGAAAACTAAAAGTATTTTCTCAATCCATCTCCCCACTCACCATGATCACCACTAACCACCAATCTCCAACTCGAGATAACTGCCTCCGTGGCTCCATTTTATATTTGTGCCAGGTTACTTGAATACCTATTACTAAAAAGACATCTTTTATTTTCTGAAATCCATAAATCCGATGTGGGCATGCGATGGTTCTTCCTGAAATAAATTGTTAATTCATATCATATTTTTCTTTCTTAATCTCTTCTATCTCACTATTTTTCTCTACTTCGTCTTCAATCCTTATCTATCAAACCTCACTCGCTTACATGCAATGTTTTCTAAACTCAAGGTTATACTTATTTCCACATTTGAAAATCTGAGACAGAAGCGAAAATGAATATATTGAAAATTTTCTTTGTACTCTTTTATGTTCTTCTTGAAAAGTCTCAATGGTTTTTTTTTACCCTCTTCATGTGTGCAGAAATCCTATCTCATAGCCAATATGACTGGTGCAAACTTTAAAAGATGTAGAAAGAGCAAAAGTATATCGGGTAAGAATACTAGTATATATATTAAAATGAATGTTGAATTATAACAATCAAATTTAACCGCACATGGCGCGGATTCTATTCTAGTTAAAATGTTACAATTTAATCTAAGAGTATAACAATCGACAAAACTCTTTCCAAGAATCTCCCAGTTAATAAAAAATAAAACTTTTAGATAAATAAGTTTGGAACCAATTATCATAACATAACAACTAAATTAAGGGTTTTTCACAAATTAGTTTAAATTTCTTCATGGAGAGACTTCTTCTGTTCTCTCTCCTAATTTCTTATACTTTTCAAAAAAAGATATTTTTTTATCGGAAAGAGTTTTGGTGAGAGATCACTATTGTAAATGCTATAATTATCTTAGTATATTAAAATATTTACGTTGAGAGACTCAGCTAGAGCATGATTAACCCAAATACACATTTGGGTTTCTTAATCATTATTTTATTAATTAAAAGTAATTAAGAAACACACTTAAGAAACATCATGATTTTGGGTCTCCAATGGTAGTTTCTTATTTTGGGGTTCTTAATTTGAAAAAAAAATATTAAATATTTTGTAATTAAAGAAATTTTTTTTATTAAATAAAACATTTTAAACATATAACTTAAAAAGAAAAAGAATTTCAGATTTGACAAGAGGTGGATAGGTAAACCGGGGTTTAAGGAAGCAGTAGTTACGGGATGGGGACAATTTGAGGAGGTTCCAGTCCGGAATTTTCATCAAAAAGTTACCTCATGTCGGAATAATATTAGCTCATGGAAAAAACACAACCCAACAAACTCAGCCGTCCTGATCGAAGACTTAAAAAACAGAATAGACCTGGTACAAGATGATGAAAGCTCCACAACCGAGGAACTAGAAGGTTTAAGACGTCAGTTGATAATGGCATTTAAAGAAGAAAACACTTACTGGGAACAGAAGAGTAGAGATCAATGGCATAAATATGGGGATAGAAACACAAAATTTCATCATGCTACTACAAAACAACGCCGAGCACAAAACCGGATCATAAGTATTAAAGACAAACATGGGAGATTGGTAGAGAGTGAAATCGAAGTGGAGACTGTTGCGATTCAATACTTTCGAGACCTCTTTTCTACCTCCTCCCCGACAGAAGTTGACACCTCCCTTCGGTTTATTACAGAGAAAGTTTCCCAGACCGACAATAGGTTACTTCTAGAGGTACCGTCGGAACAGGAGATCCGGAGAGCCCTCTTTGATATTAACCCGGATAAAGCACCAGGACCGGATGGCATGACTAGTAAACTTTTTCAAAAATTTTGGGGTGAGATGCGCCAAGATATCATCAGACTGGTGCAAGAATTCTTTGAGACAGGCAGTTTTGACCCACTTCTGAACCAAACAAATATATGTCTTATCCCGAAGAAGAAGAAACCCCGGGAGATGTCGGAATTTAGACCTATTAGCCTATGCAATGTTAGCTATAAGATTATATCTAAGCTACTATGCAAGAGACTCAAGAGGCTAATCCCGCGACTGATCTCGGAGACACAATCAGCTTTTGTGGCAAAACGTTTGATCACTGACAACATCTTGATAGCACAAGAGAACTTTCACGCGCTGAGAACGAACCAACGATGCAGGGAAGATTTTATGGCCATCAAGACCGACATGAGTAAAGCCTACGATAGAGTGGAGTGGAGTTTTTTAGCTACTCTGATGATGAAGATGGGCTTTGATGAAAGACTGGTTGACCTCATTATGTGTTGCGTCACGTCGGTCTCATATCAAGTTCTAGTCAATGGAGAACCTAGAGGCAGGATCGTACCAAGGAGGGGTCTGCGACAAGGTGACCCTTTGTCCCCCTTTTTGTTCATCCTGTGTACAGAAGCTCTGATCTCATTGCTGAATGGGGCTGAAGCGGAGAGGAAGATTATCGGGCTTCGGGTGGCACAGGCGAGCCCAAGGACCTCCCATCTGTTATTTGCAGATGATAGTCTTTTCTTCTGCAAGGCGGAAGTAAGCCAATGCAAGGAGATCATAGACATTTTAGATATTTATGGCAAAGCATCGGGACAAAGACTAAATGCGGCGAAATCATCAATGTTTTTTGGAAACCGTGTGGACTACCCTCGGAAACAAGAGATTAAAGACGCCCTGGGTTTTTCGACAGAAGGAGGCATGGGGATGTACCTTGGTCTACCTGAACAGATTGGTGGTTCAAAAACCAAAGTTTTCTCCTATGTTCAAGACCGGCTGAATGGACATGTAAACAACTGGTCTTCGAGATTATTGTCCAAAGGGGGAAAAGAGGTTCAGATTAAAGCAGTGGCCCAAGCAATTCCGACATATCCAATGTCATGTTACTTAATCCCTCAAGGCATCATTGATAAACTACGAAGCACGAACTCAAATTTTTGGTGGAGCTCAAAACAGAATAGCAGAGGGTTGCATTGGATATCATGGGACGAAATCTGCACCCCTAAGGATTTAGAGGGACTAGGATTTCGTGATCTCCATGATTTCAACTTAGCACTTCTTGCAAAACAACTTTGGCGACTGATACACTACCCGACCTCACTACTAGCACGTGTCCTCAAGGGGAGGTACTATTATAATACCTCCCCCTTGGAAGATCGACGTGTATACTCACCTTCATATGGATGGCGGAGTATTATGGCGGCAAAACCATTACTCCTTTCGGGATTACGAAAGAGAATTGGGACGGGTCGGGATACAAGAGTATGGAGTGAACACTGGATCCCTGACTTAGTGGCCCGACCACCCAGACCTGCGGATCACATCGTATACAGATTACCCAGCCTCCCGGTTCAAGCCCTTATTAGGAATGATACCAACGAGTGGGATATACAACTCCTAAAAGAATATTTCCAGCCAGACGATATAACCTTGATACTTGGGCTAAAACCCTCCTGTTCGTCAACTCCAGATGGATATGTTTGGGATCACACGAAGACAGGAGTATACTCCGTTAAAACCGGTTATGACCTACTTCAATTGAACAAAATCAGACCTACACATGAACTGGTCCTCCAACCAAGTATCACAGGCCTCCAGAGTCATGTGTGGAAGATAGAGGCCCCAAACAAGATGAAGCACTTTTTGTGGCAAGCTATTTCAGGATGTGTGGCGACAGCCGAAAGGCTCACCTATAGACACCTGGGCACCGATAGGAGTTGTCCTAGATGTGCTGGCCCAGTGGAGTCAATCAACCATCTTATCTTTGAGTGTCCCCCTGCTCTGCAGGTTTGGGCTTTATCGGACTATCCGTCCATTCCGGGTGTCTTCCCGAGTACATCTATATATCAAAACATAAACTTCCTCTTTTGGAAGAGAAAAGAGGTGGCTCCACGGAGTCCACAATTCGACACCTTCCCATGGATCTGTTGGTACATCTGGAAGGCGAGGAACGACCAACTCTTTAATGGGAAGGTCGTGTCCCCAATGGATACTCTCCAACATGCGTCTCTTGAGGCAGAATGCTGGAGAAAAGCAAATACGCGAGAGGAAGTTGATGAGGCGGTTGAGGCACCTACCGCCTTCGAGGCAGTGGCAGAACCCCCTGAGGACCCCCGAATCCCGACCTGCCAAATTGATGCCTCATGGATCGATCATGGCAGCGTCAGTGGTTTAGGGTGGAGCCTTAAGGATCATACGGGCCAGGAGAGGGTCGGACAACGCGCATGCAGTAGATGCCGCTCAGCGCTGCATGCAGAGATGGAAGGCTTACTCTGGACACTCACATGCTTGAGAGATCTACGGATATATTCAGTTAGGATTGAGACAGACTGCGCGGACCTAGTAGATATGTCTACTAACACGGAGGAAGGGCCAATCTTCTTGTCCGAGATAGAGAGGCTAAAGAGGCTACAGGAGGACTTTGCAGATATGAGGCTCTCTCATATTCCGCGAACTAGGAATGCTCGTGCGGATGGCTTAGCTAAAGAGGCGAGGAGAAAAGGATATGTTTTTTCCCATATAGATCAGACCAGGTCAAGCGGAGATTCTCTTCGGGCAATCGACTCGCTTGATCACCACTTGATCTAGACTTAGATGGGCGGTAGACAAAAAAAAAAAAAAAAAAAAAAAAAAAAAAACTTAAAAAATATATAAAAACAAAGATTACTAAATTAAATGAGAATAACTTGAAAGACACATCGGAGCTCAGTTGTTGTCTTCATCACGTCCAAATTTACGCCATATATATTCAACCAAATCATCTTTCAGTTGTTGATGCATTTGTTTATCACGAATTCTAGTTCGAACACCCATCATATTGGCGATATTTGTAGGCATATCAGTAGAAAAATCGAGATCGACATGTGAACTCCCGGTGTCTTCTCCCTGTTGGAACTCTGAAACATCATATTGAGTGTATCCATCTCATTCATCTTCGACTATCATATTATGGAGTATGATACATGCTCTCATAATCTTCCCAATTTTGACTTTATTCCAAAAAAGTGTTGGATTGTTAATAATTTCAAAGCGAGTTTGCAAGACTCCAAAAGAACGCTCGACATCTTTTCGGACAGCTTCTAGATGACTTACTCGACCAAATAGGACATGCAGCAGTGTTTACTAAACTCGACTTGAAAAGCAGTTATCATCAAATACGCATTCGACCGGGGGACAAATGGAAAACGGCTTTTAAAACGCGAGAAGGTCTTTTTGAATGGTTGGTAATGCCTTTTGGTTTGTCTAACGCGCCAAGCACTTTCATGCGTGTCATGAACCAAGCTTTACGCCCATTTATTGGTAAGTTTTTGGTCGTCTATTTTGATGATATTCTGGTGTTTAGCTCTTTGATGTCCTGTCACATGGATCATTTGCGAGAGGTAATATCAGTTCTTCGACGCGAAAAGCTATTCGCAGCACGGCATAAGTATGTCTTTGGAGCCGATGAGGTTCTTTTCCTTGGATACATTGTTTCTACACGAGGGTTAGAAGTTGATCCCAGCAAATTGGAGTCGATTCGATCATGGCCTACACCAACCACTATCACGGCAGTACGTAGTTTCCATGGTTTGGCGTCTTTTTACAGACGTTTTATGCAACATTTCAGCAGCATCACGGCACCACTAACTGATTCCATGCGCGGAACAACGCTCACGTGGACTCCGGCTGCAGACGAAGCTTTCCAAGTGATCAAAGAAAAGCTTACAACAGCTCCTATATTGGTCTTACCAGACTTCACTATAGCCTTTGAGTTACATTGTGATGCGTGCAAGTTGGGCATCGGAGCCGTTCTCAGTCAACAAGGCAAACCTGTGGCATTTTTCAGTGAAAAATTTGCAGGCTCTCGAGCTCGCTATAGCACTTATGACGTGGAGTTTTATGCTATTGTTCAGGCCATTTAGAAGTGGCGACACTATCTCTTTCACCAGGAGTTCATTCTTTATACAGATCACGATGCGCTTAAACACTTAGGAAGTCAAGACAAAATTTCTGCAAGGCATGCTTCATGGATTGCCTTCTACAGCAATTTACTTCTGTAATTAAACATCAGTCGGGCACACCAACAAAGTTGCAGACGCACTCAGTAGATGTCACTCCCTTCTTGCGACCTTACATGGTGCGGTACAGGGATTCACTGTCTTTGCCGAGCTTTATCCTCATGAGCGTTTCTTTTCACCTGTTTGGAATGAGTTATAGGAAGGTCGGCGATCAGAATAAATGTTGTTGGATGGGTTCCTTTTTTGAGACAATCGACTTTGTGTACCAGAGTGAGGATAAAGAAACGATCATGAGGATAAAGCTTGGATAAAAAATTTCCATTTCGGATAAATACCGTCGGTGAGATAGTAAGCCAAATGATACTCTCTTCCATTGGCATAATAACTTGCAGAGCTTGACCTTTTATTATATCATCAAAAACAGGAGAACGATCGAGAACATTGATATCATATAAGGTACCTGGAGGTCCAAAAAACGCATGTCATATCCATAGATCATACGAAACAACCGCCTTTAAAACGATTGTGGGTTTTCCCGAACCATGTGAATATTGACCTTTCCAAGCGGTTGGACAATTCTTCCACTCCCAATGCATACAGTCGATGATTCCTATCATCCCGGGAAATCCACGATGTTCACCAATATCAAGTAGACGTTGAAGATCTGCTGGTGTTGGTATTCTTAGGTACTCCTTTCCGAAAAAATATATTATTCTTTCCACAAAATGTTCCAAACATGACCGAGTTGTGGTTCCACCGAGCCGGAGGTATTCGTCAACAGTATCAGCAGCGCCACCGTATGCCAATAAACGAATGGCTGCTGTACACTTTTGAAGTGGAGAGAGACTAATCCTTCCGAGAGCATCTCTCTTTTGTTGAAAGAATTCAACTTCATTGGAGAGTCGATGAACGATATGCATGAACAATGGTCTGTTCATTCTAAACGTCGTCGGAATAGATTAGACGGATACGTTGGAGTTTCACTGCAATAATCATTCCATAAACGTAGATCGGCTTCTTCACAATTTCTTTCGAAATGAATTCTTTTTTTTTCTTCATTTCCTTTCTTCTCCTTGATCACCATGTTCAAGGGTGAAATTCTCGAAAGCTTGATCAAAATATTGATCAAAGTATTGATCAAAATAATTATCAAAACTTTCAGCATCTACTCCTTCAAAATTATTATGAGATGAAGATGCATTATAAATGATCAAAAAAGAAGAAACGGTGTATGATTTGGTTGATAACTTTGTGAGAATGAAAGAGAGCTAGAGAGAAGAAATTTTTGAATAAAACTTGTTGGATGACTTGTTTAAAAGAATGGACTTGGTCGTGTAGACATAGCTAGAGAGAAAAAATTTCTTGTGAATAAAATGAGCTAGCAGAATAACACATATATATATATTACATGAGGACAGCTCTGGTTTGGTTAAACAACAACACATGTTATGAGTGTTAAATAACAAGACATGTTCTGTGACACAACGCCAAGCCATCTAAACGAATAAGAATATGAAGTAATGTACTTTATGAGCAGTGAATCAAAATTAATCAAATCCAGTAGAGGAAAGGATGTCTACAGAACCTACAAGATCAAACTTTATGTCTACAAAACCTACAAGATCACACGATCAATACAGATGAAAGCTCTAAAATGACATCTCATTAACAGAGACACAAATCATTTACAGACAAATAATGAACTTTGGTATTGCATTTCATGACAAGGAACCGAAACAGAGCACTTCACATAGACAATCGAAGCTAAAACTCTATTCTAGTTGAAGAAACTAATGAATTTCTCATAGACAAGGAACCGATAATCGAAGCTAAAACTCTCGTGACAAGGAACCGAAACACAAATCATTTACAGAACCACAATCAAAGACATACAGAACCCTAGAAGATTCGAACAACAAGACCACAATCAGAGACATGCAAATTCCTAGAAAATTTGCCTTTGAAACAAAATAAAAATAAATACCTTTACCTTTCGATTCGACTGAGGAGCAACCAACGATTAGCTTCGTCCTCGAGCTGAGCCACCTTTGATTTGCTTTGGTTTGCTTCTTCGGCCAGGACCACAACCAGTTTCGTTTCTTCACTTCCACGAGGATCGCAACCAGAACCGTAGCTGCCCTTCGTCGAGGAGACCACCCGGAGATTTTAATTGCTTTGTCGAGGAGAAGAACCGTCGATTTTCTTCGTTGATTTTCTTCGAAGAGGATTTTCTCCACTTCGTCGTCAAGAGATCTAGAAAGAGAAACACAAAAGACACAGATTAGAACACTTTTTTCACTCCTCGGTTTTTCTTCCAAATCACTCTCACGCTTACACGTGTCAAGATGATAAGTTTGTTCTTGTCCCTAATTAAGCATCATCACTTAAGCTAAAAGGTATTTTCTTTATTTTTTAATTGCTAAATATGCTTAAGATACATCATAAGCAACGGCGATAATTATGGTCTTAGAGAGAAACTTAACACTGAAGACGCTCAAACAAGCTCGTCAAGATACAGTGAAAGCTTTTGGGTTTGCTGTCTATACAATTAAAGTGACATGCATCCTATATCACGTGGTAATTTTTCACTGGTGCTAGTTTGCTTGTCCTGCATAAGTGACATTAGTGAAGCAATCAAAATGTATTCCATCAAAATAGTAAAATTTTATCTAAATGAATCAGTCTGTTTCATAAGCAACATAAAAAGATGGGGGAGACAAGACGTATACGAGATATATATGACGAATGACTTGATATGCCACTTTGTTCCACTATATTATTGTGTCATCACAATCTGAAATAATCCACAACAACACAAAGATAAAGCTAACTAATTTAGTCAATTAAACACAAATTCGATATAATACTTTTGTTAAAACATGATATTCCACAAAGTGCAAAGAAAGATCATGATTTCACAGGGTGTTCCTACATCCTGCACACTGCACATACTGAATGCTATATGTTCTTCATTAATATTCTGAATAGAACAAAATAATCCTGCCTATTCTTCAATTACGATTTGCCCAAACAGGATGTTGACTGTTTTAGCGGAATATACCAGTCAGTTCTTTATGTCAATCCTGACCTAATCCCAACACGGTATCTTTATAAACAAATACGATAAGACAAAAAATATTAAACTGCTCTCCTTATCACATCACCAACAAAAGGTGATATGATAAGCTGAAGGGCACTTCGTAGATAGTTTCACAAGATCCAATAGAGCAACCTGAAGTAGCTAATTAAGTGCGTGCACAATATTTTGTTTTTGTATTCTCCATTAATTTTCGACCATGCAAATAAGTAATAATTTAAAAAACATTAATAAAAATATTTTTAGTGATAATATATATAATTACGTCCACTTAGGGTAAGATAATGTATATTTTGGTAGGGATCCCTTATAGTTCGGGGCTCACTTAGTGACCGAAAACAAAGTTAGGTTATGTCATCTTTTTCTTCTAATTGGTTTGATATATTTGTACCACCTTAGAATTTTAACTTTATTATATTTACACTATTTAAAGGTGGTGTAACTCAAACGCACCACTATCCTATATGTTTTCATATCACTTAGTGCATATGTAATATAGAAAATTCAATTTGAGGTTTTTTGGTAAAATGTTTAGAATTCAATTTGAAGTTAATTGCATGAAATAAAGCAATCAAGCAAGCAGAAAACGAATATGGATAGGGCTTTATTTGCTTACGACCATACACTTTTCATGTGTGTTTTTACTAAAATATGAAATCTTGTTATATGTAAGCTGCACACGCACACAAATATTTTTGATATCTCTTAGTAGATTCCATCTGTTTTATATTTTTTATATATCACTTAGGAGATCTATATAGAACTTAGTGCCTAGCTAGTGCATGTAATAGTAATTTCATTGATTGTTTTTAATTGATTTTATTTAATATTTCCGGGGACTATGATAAATCCTTTTTGTGCACATGGGACTATGATAAATCCAAGTAGTACAAATTAGATTGTACGTAAAATTTTCGACTGTTCTCTAGATTTGCAGGTAGTGTATGTGAAATGAAACTTCTTAATTATATATAACTTGTGACATTAATTTTGTTAGCAAAAAAAAAACTTGTGACAATAATTTTTTACTTCAAGTTCATATATAATCTAGAAACAAAGGTGAAACACACGTTGCAGTGAAATGGATGTACGAAGGTATCAACATCAGTACGTACTTGTGCGATGAGTACAGCTTTGTAGAACAAAATATATGCAACTAATCATTTAACTTGAAAGTTAGGTCATTCTTCCATCTCTTTTTTTTTTTTTTTTTTTTTTTTTTTTTTTTTTTTTTTTTTTTTTTTT